>RCHF01001538.1:0-14543 GCA_003987895.1 Neonothopanus nambi | reverse complement strand
TCAAGGCATCATAATATGTTCTTTGAGGCCATTCAGTGATGCAGTCTAAGCTTGAAAGAGTAAATGATCTTGCTTCCATAAGCCATGTCTGCAAATCACCTCTCAATAATCCTGCCTCATCATCTTGTTCATCACCCATTACTGGCTGCTTTTTTCTTTTAGTCTTTTGAGCATATACAGGCAGACCATCTGTCTGCCCTGTCCCCATTGCTTCATCCACAGCAGCTTGTACCTGCTATTTCACATGTTAGTATCTTTCTCCACAAACATGTGATTTACACTTACTGTTATAGTTCTTAGTACTTTGAACAGACTTTCAGCTGCAATCTCCATATGCCTAATTATGCTCAGGGTCTCTAGCCAATGCAACAAATGATTGGTAAGAAACTCTTTTAAGGCTTGAAGATGCTCCAAAGATATATCATCCCCTCCTGCAATCCAGTGATTTGCCCAGTACTGACAACAATATGCAAGAGCTGGCAGTGGCTCATATATACAGCTGAAGATAGTAGATTCTGGAATATCTCTTGATGTAGTGGTAGGTTGGATATTGGAAATATTTTTCTTCAGATTCTTGTTCATATATCTTAGGCAGCAGAGTGCAAGGAATGCATGATGTGATTGCTTATCCATAGAGTATGGTTTTGGACAGTCATGGTTCCTATCCATTATGTACTCTGGGAATGATGCATGGAAGACTGTCACTGGATGAGTGGCAAAATTCTGAGGATCAGGTATGCTCAGCAATGAGTGGAGAGAGGATAGGCTTGATTCAACATTGATTTTTGCCTCTCTGGTCTGAAGAAGACCTTGAATTCCTTTAATGGATAGGGGATCATATAAGGCCACAATTGTATGCAGGACAAGGCACTGATTTCTCAATTCTTGTGTGCTCTTAGCCAGTCTCTTGTGAACCTGTTTCAAAATCTGAGAGTAGAGTGAATAGATCCCATCCTGGACTCCTTCAGCATCATTGATCACTGCCTCAAGACGTCCTACTTCATTGCCATCAATACCAGTAATGTACTGAATGGCTGTGAAGGCATAAATGAAGAGCTTATCTGCTTGCACAGCAAGCCTAGCTGTATAAGATTCAAAAAGTTTCTCAAGAGCAGGATCAGAGGCAAGGTGCTTCAATCTCTCCTTTAGGTACAGAGAGATATCTGCATGTACAACAGAAGCTTCAACGTCATGCAGTCTGAGCTGGCTAGACTTAAGCAATTCTCTATAGGGCTTCAGCCCAGACCTGACCTCTGTCTCAGGCCTACTTGAGAGGAATATGCGAACAGGAAGGGAGGACACATGATGCATAAAGAGAGAAACCATGGACATGGTAGCTGCAGGATCCCTGCACTCATCCAATGCATCAATGACTACAATCTGGTGTTTGGAGTATTTTGCAAAAGACTGGAGCTGCTGGAAAGGCTCAACAAGTAGCCATTTGATCTGGTTAGCAGGTATATATGCAGCAACACCAGGCTCTCTTTTCAGTAGCTTGACAATGTGATCATGATAGTCAAGATTCTGTCTAGCCAGAGAGCTAGCAATGGTGGGAATGATCCTCTTCACATCACTGCAATCTGTAGATGATCTTGAGCAGAAGAATGATGCTCCCAGTAGACCAATGCCACTAAGAAATTCACAGAAGCTCTGAGCTATGGTAGACTTTCCTGTGCCAGCAATACCACTGAGCCAAAAGATTTGTGAGCCCTCTTTGTCATTTGCCCACTGGATGAGCTTTGTGAGGACTTCAACACGAGTTCCAGGCATGCAATGAGCATGGTTTCCTGCCCCAAAAGAGGCCCCTGGTACTGAACATAACTTATCCAACATATCTGTATTGTTTTCAGCACAGCACTCTGAACATTTATTAGTGTATGAATTATGAGACTCACAGATATCCAAGAGCTCATCTGAAACAGGAGTATAGATATTGGTGATGATATCACTCTGATGATTGGTGAAAACACCTCCTGACACCTGGAAGCCATGAGCATTTTTGAAGAAGCTCGTGGATTCAGCTAGATGGTCTGGAAGTGCAAGTGAACCACTTGCAGTAGCATTTCCTGGTGGAGCACTGCTAGTGGGATTGACACTGTGAGTAGAAGGCAATGGAGTGTTCATTCTGGACTGTGAAGCAAAGACAAGATGATGGTGGTTCAAGTTCAAGAAGTGAAGTGCTGTATTCAAACTCAGCTGTCAGTGCAATAGATTTTTCCCACATGAGGGAGAATGCCGATATCATCACTCCAGATCTCTCAACTTAGATCAGCAATCTATAGATACAGAATTTTGGTATTGAGGATCACCTTCTACAGGAAACTTAGATATCCATCCCTACCCAATTTATCAAGGCTTTCCAACTTCAATTTGGCCAGCATATGAAAGGCATTGAGGTTATGTTCAAGTTATATTGGTGAAACCGTCTGTTGGAAGAGAGCGCTTACACTCGGGAGTAATAGTACCTCATCTCATATTGATGCTTCCATCCCACATGTCAGGTCAGATGATTGAGCATCCTGATCAATGGACATCCTGTTCAGTGCCATCTCGCCGGCTTAAATCCTCGAAGACTCCGAGTCGACTGCGAGGAAGAGATGAGAATGTCGAGCCCGGTTCAATGGATTCCCTCTCAACCCTATGGCATAAATCACGCAGGAGCTGTATCTTGGATGAATGAGGGAAGCAGATGGAATTGCACAAAGGCTGGGATAACTTATGTTGCTATAGCTTGGTTACAGCAGTATGCACGATAAATTAAAGCGGAACAGGTGACGAAAAAGTGGAACGGGGAAGAACGAGGACCAGTAGAGAGCAACAGACGAAGATGAAAGCGAGCAGGAAAAGATCGGAAGAGAGCTTTTACAAGACGAGCGCAGTGGTGGTAATAATTCTTGTCCTCTGAGTTCGAAATGAAATAAAGAATTCGTTTTTTATGTGGCCAGACCTCTGTCGTGTTTCGTTCCCTTAAGATGGCCTCTGCGGCTTCGACTGGAAGAAAGAAAGGAAGGAAGTCTATAGATATTTCCCTGTATGGTATTTGTTTATCTTTGTTTTACATGCTCACATTGTATCTTCCCGCTTTGTTTCCATGGCTGGTTTCTCAGATTCTGTTCGTCTTTGTCTCCTTGCGAGTTTCAACTGCTCTGACTCTTTTTTACTGGAGGCGTGCCCATAATTTCTGCTTCTTGCGACGACATGAAAGGCAAGGAAGAACAGATGGATGTTGATAAGAAGGGTTGTAAACGATCTCTCTGATCCACTCGACGTCGTCGCCACTGAGCGGCCCCAGACCGTTCATCTCGTCAACGGCAAGAAGATGCTCAAAAAGTACGTCATGGATGTGAAGGTAGGCAAGGGTCGGGATGAAAATGTGTGGAGGTGTCATCCCCGTCTCAATGAATATCGTATTTTGGTGAGTACCTTTGTTGCTTGTATTCATTTCGGTGTCGTTGATTGCGTAGGCTATAAAACTAGACAAGAAGGATGATCCAAGGGCCCGTTCTTCGAAGCAAATTCGGTGTTTGTTTGATATAGTGGCAGTACTACATCATTGGTTTGTCTCTCCCTTCTTCCCCGTTCCCCTTTCCCCGTCTAAACCCTCCCAACACAGATAGCAACCCTAGGTGAAATCCCCTTCCCATCCGGCAAAATTCTCACAACGGACCTCTCCAAAGTCGACGAGCACGGCAACATGCAATCTTACTCTACTCAATTACCTTGGCTACGTCACCAATCTATTCGCGATAACATTCTTTTTGGGTATCCGTTGGACGAAGCGCAGTATAAAGAGATTGAGGAGTCGTATGCTCTTTTACCGGATTTCGAGATGTCGGAAGACGGAGACAGGACGGAGATTAGGGCTAGAGGAATTAGTTTGAGTGGAGGGCAGAAGGCTAGGTCCGTAGCTTTTTCTGTTCAATGTGCGTGAGATAGCGTGTTGATCTCTTTTCTCTTCTAGGGTTGCTCTTCCTCGTGCGGTGTACGCCGTGGCACGAACCAAGTACATGCTTTTAAACGACCCACTTAGCGCTGTGGTCAGTTGAATTCCTATTCTCTGTCTTCCTCTTAACGATTCTTCTATACACAGGACAGTCACACATCACGCTACCTCTACAAATGAGAAGCCTCTTTGTGGACCTGAACAGCACCGTGGTACGCTCACTTTTCCTTCTAATCTCAAAAGGTTACGTTACTAAAGCCACCTAACTCGAAGGTGCTGGCTCAAAATACATCACAATAACCTAGTCCTTCCCGGAGTCTACTACCTCGTCCGTATGTTAGACGGGCGCATCGACGCGCAGGGTACCGTCAAAGTCCTTTGCGCGCAGGGCGTGTTGACGGACATCGTCCAAGAAGCTGAGGTCGACGCGCGTCAAGAGGAAATGGCTGTATGGCTGTCGCCGATGCTGCTGCTAAGGACGCTGAAGCGGAAGGAGATGCAGAGGTTATTGCTGTTGAAGGTGAAGAAGAGACGAATGACAAGAAGAAGCTTAGGAAGCCCGTTGAGGAGGAGCGTCGAGAGGAGGGAAGGGTTAGGTCGGCTATCTATAAGAAGCGTTTGAAAGCTTTGGAAGTCAGTTATTACACAAATAGGTGTGGGGTCCCTGACTAATGCGCGGTTCTTTCGTTGCAGCCCGTATTGGATATGCTCGCTTTTGGCCTTCCTTGTGGTGCCTCCAATTCGTTCTCTTCCTCTGGACACGAACTCTATGGATGCCTACGTACTCTCTCAAGAATACGTTGTCCACCACGCCCACACCGCCGCTGGTTCTGGTGGATCAACTCTCTGAACGCCTTCTGCCCCGAGTCGACATTGGCAGATGTCGTTGGAGATGTGGATGCGGCTGGCGTAGCTGGGTTTCTTGGATCTCGTCATTACAAGTACAAAAAATGATAAGATTGCAGACTCACTGGCTGCTATAGTGCTGGTAGACCCAGTATTCGACGTGACAGATAAATGTGTTGTAAAAAAGAAAGCAAGTGCGAGGGATAGGGGACATCATTCACCCGGATGACCATTACGCTAAAGTTATTCGGGCGTTGGCGCATTTCTCAGTGGTATACGCATCGAGAGAGGCAGGCTATTTCACTGGTATGGAGTTGGAAGGTGCTGAGTTGCTGGATGGGACATTGTTCGTTCGGACTGCTGGATTGATGGCTTGGAGGTTGGCACATACTAACACCTAATGAGTTCTTGGTTTACTTGGACTTTACGAGATTCTATGGAAACCGTAAATAGTGGACACAAATACATCTTTGTTTGAACCTAATCCACACAATTGCGAGCTTGCCCATAACCTAAAAGGCTGTCAGTGGCCAAGTCTGATGAGCACTATTTACCATTGCTCGCCCGACTTGACAAAAACCTGAACTTCGCCTGTGAAGTTGGCACTAAAATTTACTCTGAGCTGTCACGAAAGTACCATGTCTCGAACCAGTCTCGAATTGTTGTTCCTGTGTTGAGCATTCGCTTTGTATTTATTGTAAATTCCCCAAAGATTTTTCAAGCTCGAACTTGATTTCAAGAGCCGCTTACCTGCCGCTTACTTACTCGATGGATCTACTTAAGTCGAATTTGAATTTACATAAATAGCTATCTCCAGTGAGCTATACCTTGGGCCGCCGGCTTATCACGTCACCACGATCGGCTGCTTTGACCACCGACCGATCCGACTCGCCGACTAGTACGTATACATACCGCGAAAAAGAGTCAAGCATGTGTTTGTGCAGGATAGGACTATAGTGTGTTTCCGAGTTATCAACAACTTTGAAGCAAATTTTAAGGGAGAAATGACGAGTTTAAATTAAGTATATAACTGTACAGCTCAAATGACTGTAAAATCCCTATCGCCCAATGTAAGTAGACTTATTTAATAATTAGTATGATGGACATAGAGATAGATCCAGGTGAAGTCCATATGAACGAGCGAAGAAGAGTAGTGAAGGTAAGGTGGATTGTTAGTAATTTGAACGAATGATCAGTCTCGCTTTCTTAAAGTTGATCGGGAGTGAGGGCGTCGTAGATGGGGCAAAGGTCATCCCAAGCAGCTACAGAAAACAATGAGTACGTGAAACAATCAGAGAGATAGAAGAAAAGCTTACAAGGAGGAGTGATAACAGTACCCCAGTCAGCAGTATCCTCAGCAAAGACAATGGCAAGACCGCTAATGTCGAAACAAATCAGCTTCAGAAAACACGGAGAGAGTAGGGAATACTTACGCCTGCAAGTGCCAGTCAATGTGGCAGTGAAGGAACCAGGGACCGACATTGTCCGTGGCGAAACGGATGGTCACGTTGTCGCCTGTAGTACCAATGTTGACGACGTCACGACGAGGCGGGTTGACATAGTTGTAGACATCGCTGCTCGCGCTACGAATGACATCGAAGGTGTGGCCATGCAAGTGGAAGGGGTGTCCACCGCCAACGAGCCCACCAGGTATAGAGATTTCAATAGAGGAGTTAGCAGGAAGATTGTACACAGAGCCGTTTGGGAGAAGACTGTCAGCGGTTTGAGCTCCACTGAGGATCTGCAACAAGATCGGGACGGTGGGAGGGATGAACTGAACGCCGTTGATAGAGAAGTTTCCATCCTATTCGTCACTTGTTAGCAGAGTATCAATTGTCGTGAGGCTAAATAGACACGTACGAAAGCCAACGCCAAGTTCATAGCGACGTCAACACCGCCTGCTTCAGCAGTCCCAGGAACGCCAGGGTTGTCAAGAGGCTACATAGAGAAAGATCTCAGAAAACCAGATATAGCAGCGGAAGCTCGGAAACACGTACGACTAACGAGGGCTCTTCCAAGGGATTTACGCTGTCAACCTCGGGCGTGGAAGGCTCAACTTCATCGGCGCCGACGTATCGCAGGATGGCAGAGTTGATTCCTCCGTCGAAACCGGTAGTACCAGTGGCAGGATTAGCACGGATCCAGTAGTTGTCTACTGTCTGGTTGGCTTCAAGCTATGCGAGAGAATCTGTCAGAACCAGGTGATCCTGTCGACTTAGACTAAGCGCTTACAATGAATGAATATCTCTGTCCGACGTAGATTTGGATGGAGTCGACAACGAGTTGTTCGTAGTTCACACTGTCAGCTTCGATCACGGTCCTACAAAATCTCGAACTCAGTGCGGCTCTTTCACAATCAAACAATCAATCACGTACATGGTGTGGTTGTCAATGGAAAACACATAGTTGGGGTCACACGCAACATTGACGAGACGCATTCGGTAGCTGTAGACACAATCAGTCGAAGTGAGACATTAGCAAGCCGATCAGATGAGTACTTACCGCTTTCCTTGAGTGACAGAGATGACGGCAAGTTCCGTCGAGTTACCTCCAGAATATCGTCCAAGACCGTTGATAAGTGTAGCGTCGGGAGCCCTATCAAAGATAGTTAGCATAAAAACCCGGCGAAGCGTTAGCTGCAAGACATACGGGAAGGTCAAAGTCTCAGCCTTAGCGTGGTACCAGTCAGCAAGTGTGATGATGGTAGTCTCTGAACATCCATGAATCGATGAGTTACATGATTATCAATTATGAACAGTAGAGGAATACAAACCATCATCGACGTCGTACAAGTCCGCATTAGGATCGTCGGGATCGTAGATAACGAACGGGCCTCGAAGACCATCACAATATTGCGTCGCTACGCGTCGCGTTGAATCAGTCAAGGAGAAAAGGCGCGCGCAAGAGAGGTTAAGGCTTACATAAATGAGAATGGTACCAGAACGTCCCAGCCTGGTCGGTGACCGGGAAGTTATACAGGAAGGAGTTGTTGGCAGCAATAGGACACTGGGTGACGAAAGCGGGTCCGTCAGCCCAGTTGTGACCGGTATTCTGGAAGATGCCGTGCCAATGCTAGTAATAAAATCGTCAATATATAGTGCACGCCAATAGAAAAAAATGTTCAAACATACAATGGATGTACTTTTCAGCATAGTATCATCGTTGAGTGTGTTGATAACGTTGATCTGGATAGTGTCACTCTGTTGAGATTGAATCAGTTTCAGGTTTACAGGAAGATTAGTGGTGAGATGCTCCCACCTTGTTTCCTACGACGGGGACACCGATGACAGTGCCAGTGGAACCTGCAAGAATAGCGGTACGGTTGAATCCATCAGGGCTCACGAGAGCACTGGAAATGACCATATCGCCAGTGGGTCCAATAGTGGCTGCCAGGGAGGTACCACACAATAGAGCAAGTGGAAGAAGCGAAGAGAGAGATTGAAGAGTCATGCTTGGTAGCGTGTAAGTTGTAACAGAAAAGACTGTGTAACCCAAACTTGCCAATAAACAGGTCGAAGAAAGGCGTTGAGATGGTGAGGCAAATTAGCGCAACATTTTATAGCGTTGAGTGTCTTTCGTGAGCTGTAAGTCAATGTAATAAGGGAACCGATCTTCGCACAAGAGTTTTGGATTGAAGTGGCACATATTCCGTGTTTACTTTCGTTAAGCCGTCAAGTAGTCGAGAGTCGTGAGTGAGCGTGTGAACCTGAGAGAGTTTCGCCTTTCGAATAAGTAGCCCTTGGTGTTCCTGAGGCTCTACTGCGACGTTTCGGACTAGATGACGACACCGAGGTGTTATAGAAGGATTTCCCTTCTCAGCGGCCAGGGCCTGCTCGAAAATACCTCCGCCCAGAATGGGCAGGTGCATCAAAACCTCAATATACCACCGCAGCCTGCCGATATTTTGTTGACGCTTCCCGATGGCGGTATGTCCAACAGAAAGAAACCAGTTAACAGAGGAATAACGGCAGTGAGAAGGCAGGGCAAGGGACTGTCTAGACGCCTCGAATTGTATGCGGACAGCTATTGGGCGTCTGAGCATGAATCACTGCGCAGTAAATTCTGTCAAGCAGAGGCAGAGACACCGACAGTAGTGTTTCCAAAAGGCGAAGTCGACTATCATCTCATCTTTCGGCTGCCTACAGGTGACTAGAAGAGATGCAAAGAGATCACTTTCAATGTTTGAGCGGGAGCATTGCGGGAGGATGTGACACGTTGACGCCACGTGAGATTTTCGGTGCCACAACCAAATAACGGCCCGGGTAGACAGGGCCGGCTAGCGGCAAGGCTCGCTGCTTCCTGCTCAGACGTAAATTGTAAAATAGTATATCGAAAACCTTGTTGAACTTGGTCCGTGCCGCAGGGGTTCACTTATAGTTCAGGTAGCAGACCACGAGCGCCAACCGCCCCCAGAATTCGGCTTGTCCACGCTGACACACGGGTCCACGGATGCCCTCATTCTTCCACCCGAAATATTTCAATGATATTTTGCTATTTTGCAATAGAACTCGTATGCAACTCCAGCGATATCCTACTACAGCTGTTAAAAGGAACAAGAGGGTTGACACTGCGGAATCAAATTACTGTGGTGACTCGTGAGCCATTCGAGCGAGGAGCATTGAAGAGAGGAACACCGAACAGGAGGAAGAAATCGTTCACTGCGGAATCAAATAACTTGTGGTTTGAGCAACATCAGCCCATATTACTTAGCTTCCGGCAGACTGATGTCAAAATTAAAAGACGATGGGAGAAGACAGGTGAACTGGTGAGTTTGTCTTATTTGGAAGCGAGATGACCGTTTGTTTGTATGTTGAAATGCTTTTCAGAAATGAGGTCCGGGCTTCCTGTCAGTTACCCCTGATTGCGGCAAGATTTAATAGCTGTAACACCTTGTATGTAACATGAAAGAGTTGAAAAAAGTCAAAGAGCCTTGGAATGCTTTCCCTTGCTTTCCCCCGACGTCCGCACTCGAAGATTCGATGCTTGATATCATCTTTCAGGCTCCCACAATCAAAAAAGTCTCTTTCTGGGGAACATTCGACTTGAAAGAAGTTTCGAAGGTGGGGACACGTATCAATGCGAGTCATTAACGAGATTAGGTGGTGATTATCTGGACTCGAACTCTGCTGGTTGCTGATTTACTTGGATCATGTCCTCAGCGCTTCAAGTAAAAGCAGGACTAGTTTTCCGGCTTCGGGGCCGCCTAGTGACGTACGTACGTACCTCTGCAGTTCATGAAGTATATGTTCTCTCTCCTTACGGAAGCCGGTGTTCAGCATGTGGACCCAAACCGGTTAATTCTACCTCTACCTCTACCTTACCATCACCCGACCAATGATGGGGTCCGGAACAGATGATTCAAGGATTCGGCATCGGCAGGTGAACAAGACAACTCATCAAGTCTGGATAAGCAGCTTCCCCAGACCGGCAACAGACTTTTCTTTGAATAGAGTCGATGAACGAGACCTCTTCCAAGCGGCTAAAAGGTGTCACGGGAAACGGCCTTGACGGGTCCTTGATATGGAACTTTGGTAAATGAAACTTTAACGAGTCTATGTAGCTATTCTCAAGCAACCTAACTTTGGTCTAGCTGAGGTACTGTCCTGCAGTGATAGCACCGAGTCAATACTTACTCCCAGAATGTCAGATGCTAAGTAACATACATTCACGGCAAAAAATCAATCCATCGCAAGTTGCAAGGCACGCCCGTACGAACAAGTCATCAAATTTCCAGTCTATGTACATACTGTGAATTGTGAGTCCGATGCGCGGCAACACATTCTATCTGATATGCGCACTTCTCAGCAAACGACCCCCCTGTCTGACTTTGAAGAGTTAAGAATCCCCATGCATCTCCTGCTCCGAACTTCGACAGACATTTCCTCCAACTTTTCTATAGCTCCTGAAGGTCCCATGACATTTAGTATACTTACAAGGGGAGGGAAGAAAGAGGGGAGACCCGGGGCTCGTACAAAGGTACGGATTGACTTGTCGCCGTTTTGGAATCGATTCCCAGTCTTTACAGACCGTCGGAGATTATCCTCCTTTGTCCGTGAAAGAGTCTTTTGTCTAGACGATTGCGGGATGCGTTTGTAAGTATAATTACGGTTACGACATAAAGATTTGCTTCGTTTTATCTTTTGAGACCATGTATTACCGTGGGTGTAAGCAGGTATTTGAAAGAGCCTAATACATTGCACATATACTGGTATTGTAAAGACAATCGCTTCTACTAATTTGTGCTGACAGCCTCTCTGTGTAGAACGTCAAGATTCGAGACCAAACCGAAGTTCGTGGGGCTCAGTAACGAACGATTGACTTGAATCCTTGTGCTTACCGATCACTTTACTTCCTTCTCTCCTCGGAGGTTAACCGACACTGGATCCCGTTGAGGAACGGCTGAGCCTCGCGCTACACGCACGCGTCAGCTACTTGCATGCCACGAATAATCGGAGTCAGTCTCAAGAGTCCCCAGGAAAAAACCCGAGTCTGTATTATTCAACGTTCGACTTTCATCATGACTTTAAGTTCCCATTCCATACAAGCACCGATCGTACTTCCAAAGTCAGAAAGTTTGAACGCTTGAAGCTCTGGTAAGGGCGCGCTCCACCGTGAGTTATTAGGTATGTAGCATCTTTCAATGAAGTTGTCAGAACTTCGAGTCAACTACCAGGAACAGATGAGAAGGCCGAGCCAGGTTCAACGGATTCTCTCCCAACCCTATAGCATAAATCACGCAGGAGGTGTATCTCGGATGAACGAGGGACGAAGACGGAATCACACTAAGGTTGGGATAAGTTATGTCGCTATAGCCTGGTGACAGCAGTGTGCACGACAAGGTGAAACGGAGTAGGTGGGGAACTAAGAGAAGAGGAGTGGACGAGAAACTCTCAATACATGTAGGCAGGAGAAAGTATGGAGTACGTACATCGCATATAGAAAAATCTGGGATCAACCAGCGTGACATAGATAGTTAGAAGAGTAAGATGTGGTCAGTAAGTAAGAGGAAAAACGAGGATCAGTGGAGAAGCAGATACGAATGGCAGAAGGAAGAGCGAGGACCAGTAGAGAAATAAAAGACAAAGATGAAGGTGAGCATCGGAAGAGGAGAAGAGAGGCGACTTTGCAAGTACTTCAAAAGAAAGAGGAAGCGGCGGTATCTTTGTTATTCATTATACACGTCACCGTCATCCTTAGTCAAGGATCAACAACAGAGAAACTGTGCTTTCATCAATCAGAACGGATTTCTTGCCCGTTTGTGTCATCCTCACGCTCTGGAACTTCCCTCCATTGCTGTTGAAATGCAGCGTCCCCATCTGTCCCGTTCCCCACTTGTAATCCAACCTCCTGCGATCCATCAACCACCACCACATCGTTCATCGTGTCGCCCCTCGCATCAACCGTGCTGTAAACATCGCCTACCCTCCAGCAGGTACCTCCACTTCGACATACCCAAGCGGTCGACCATACTTTTCATATACAGGGAAAACGTCTTTATCGTCTAGCTCGCCACTATAATCACTCGGACCATCTGTCTGTCCTACGACCGCCTTCCCCAATATCTAGCGTGCGTCATGTACGTGTCCGTGTGCGGTGGGAGCTGAGATGGTGTGCGCAAAAGGTAGAGGAGGATAGATTGTTGTACGGGAAATTGTGGCGGCGAGGATTACGAGGATGTGAGGATGTGATCTAGAGAATAAGGTCAGGAATCAGAGTAAAATCTAGAGGACGTAAGGAGGGACATATACATTAAAGATAGATGACTGTTCGGTTTCACGGTGTCGACGATTTGTACTCCTTCAGCCCTATCGTGCTACTCGGCAATTGGAATCACCTTTCTCTCGGATTCGACGTCTCCAGGGATGCTTGGTAGCAGTTTGTCGTAGAACGGTGCCCCTTCGTCACGGCGCTTTGTTCATCAACTCTGATGAATCATGAAAGAA
The DNA here is from genome assembly GCA_003987895.1 of Neonothopanus nambi. Classification (NCBI taxonomy): domain Eukaryota; kingdom Fungi; phylum Basidiomycota; class Agaricomycetes; order Agaricales; family Omphalotaceae; genus Neonothopanus; species Neonothopanus nambi. The sequence continues at coordinate 1,811 of RCHF01001538.1, read as the reverse complement.
GAGATGGGGCTAAGGACAATCTGTCTGTTGCTACCAAATGGATAGACAGCGATGGTAGCATACTGTGATGATGATGCGGGGTTCGGGTGCGATGGTATGATGAATTTGTTTCGTATTGCCAGTGTACATCAGTAAGTACCTAGGCTCACATATGGTCCTGTACATGTCACAATCAACGAATCTCGTTTTATACGGCATGCCATCTGGGTACATCGGCTTCTTGAACCCGATCTAACTGTCGACATTTGAATGGTGAAAAGGCTAAGAAGAGTGTGAATGTGACTGTAAGTCGTGGCAAATATAGTTTTTATCCGGGTTGCTGAAGCAGGAGCTGGTAGGATCACATTAGAGCATGTAGAGGACTGAGTTGTCGAAGGTGAAGAAACGGAAAAAGAGGATGTGTCGTCACGTGTGTCAACGCGTGTGCAAGCTGAGTCAGAGTCACCACCCAGATTCGCACCGTGACTTAGACTATGCTTCAAAAGATACGCTCATTCGGCTCTAATTCCTGAAGAACTCTTGAACCGCTTGATGCAGGATGCTTGACGGCTTGATGAACGGTCAATTGTTCAACATGAGCATGATACTCGTTACAAGCAAGAATGATTCGATTCTAAACGGGTTCAGCAGTTGAGCTACACCAGATCCAAGAACAAAATTTCGAAACTACCCCTTCTCTCCGTCTTCCTGATATCCAACACGCGGCCATGTCGCTCACCGTCCTACTCTGACTGGTTCTCCATGTTCTCCCCAGTACCACTCCCACTCCTACCATGACTCCTGTTTCCATTTCCAAACACATGCTCATACTCTGGTGGTAACGTTTCCTCATTAACAACAACCTCAACTCTCCCCGCATCTATCTCCCTACGCAGCTCGCGCTCAACCCTCGTTCTCGTTCCCGTCCCCGTCGTCAACGGAAGTGCCTCCGTGCTTGAACCCGAGTTGACGATATCGGTGTTAGGCGAGTTATACCCCCTCTTCTCATTTCTTACACCTGATCCTGATCCAGATGATACCTCTGTCGTCTCATTAGTACTCTCAAGCCCTTTCATTCTCCCACCTCCGCCACGCGTTTGATATGCATGCAGTGGCATTGAGTCCGAGGGGTTAAGTATGAACGGAGATAACGTTCTTGGATCGTTCGTCTTGACGGTGGGCCTTTGAGATGGTCGTCGTTTTCGATATCGGCGGAGGAGGATGAAGAGGGTTAGGGAGAGGATTAGTAGGCCACTTAGGAGAGGACCCAAGATTGCTCCAAGGGGGATTGAGGATGGAGAGGAAGATTGGGAAGGGACGATCGACGAGGATGCGGGTGTGGATGTGGAAGGGGTGGCAGTATCGAAGGTTTTTGCAGAAGTAGGGGAGGAGGAGGAGGAGGAGGAAGATTGGCGAGGGCTGGTTAATGTGGATGCGGAGGCGGATGCGGATGTCGAGGGAGTAGCATCTGAAACAGGACTTTCTACGGAAGGGGAGGAAGAGATGGAGGAGGAAGATGAAGAAGACGAGTCATCCTCGACTTGAATAACAAACTGATCCAACGTAATCTGCGAGTTCCCTCCAAACCTCGGATCAGCCTGATTCGTCAAAATAACTTTATGAAATCCAGGTGTAGGAAAGGACGTAGACCAAAGTACGATCTGTTCGAGTCACCAGGGGGTTGTAGATGGTTAATCATTGGACATCACATAGCCTAGGAACCAACGACAGCGTGATACAGAAAAGATATAGGTACCTACAGGAGGATTCTTTCCATCATCCGTCCTATTCACTGCATCCAGAGTTACGAATCCTGTCTCGGAGTTGTTGGT
>RCHF01001536.1:0-10838 GCA_003987895.1 Neonothopanus nambi | reverse complement strand
GTGAACCCGCTCCGGGGTTGATTACCATGTCCGCGGCTCTATTAAGCTCGACACGTGAAGCATCTGAACGTGGGATGCAACAGGAGATTGACCTCGTCGAGCTATTGAGAGAAGCATGAGAGGAAGAAGGCTTTTTACAGCCTCGCCGCTCTTTCCTGATGAGATGCGGGTCGGAATATAAAGAAGGGATATACAAGTAGCGTCGCTTTCACGCCGTCGGTCAGCAGGCCTAATAGATATATAGCGCTTTTTTTGTACGGGTATTGAAGTGGATGTACGTCGGCACAATCTAGACCTGTAGAAGCTTTCGACGGGTCCGGTTCAGTTAGATTTCGTGAACCATGGGGCGTGCTAATGGTTCTCGCGGGAAACAGAGAGAGAAAGAGTGAGTGAGCTGAAAAACAGCGAGAAAAGCAATGATGCAATGGTGGAGCCGCAGGGTCTAGTTGTCCTCTGTTGCGCATGCTCCTGGAAGAAAGAGAAAGAGATTAGGAGGGAATCGTTCGATTGCATGGCATGGTAGGACCAACGTGGCTATCCCGACTGGCTGTACCGCCTATCAGCGTGGACAACTTTTGACAAGAGGGATAATGAAAAGGTGTTTACTGCGCTGAATGATAGCTAAATTTTTCCAGCCACGCCACACTCGCAGTTTTTAGTGTGAGGTTGGTGCGAGGCGGCTTGAAATATCCCGGAGAGTCCCGAAAGTCATTAACCTGAGAATGGAAAGTGTGTGTGGATTGCTAAGTAGGAGATGGTCTACAATAAGTACTCACATTCAGTCCCATAAATAGTACTACATCTTCAAGTCTTGGCGCGACTGTCGACTGTGTCTGGCCTTTGAATTAGTTCTGTGAAGATGTTATCCGGAAACCCTGCGGTACCGGTAGCATGAAGAGGTCCACAATCATCTTGCATACTTGTCCGGGTAATCAAGAGAAGCCCCTAGCAGATTCTTATTTCATGTTGAATCAAGACCGAACTAGTTTGGCCTTCGGGATGTCCTGAACCGAACGGGATCTCCCGCTAGTTCCCACTGGTCAAGTTCACCGTGCCGACTGAGAACCACAAACGGGCAAGTCGAGGAAGACAGGTCAATCAATGTCGTTCCTAAGCACGTTGTGAAGCGCTGGTCGCCAACCACCGGTATGAGGTTCACATTCCTGCGGCATTCATTGTCATCGATATTACTCCGTGCCGCAGTATCCAATGACCTTGCAGAGATAACATCCCGCAGAAGATTGCAATCAAAAGGGTTTCGTTCCGTCTTCACCTCCGGGAAAGGTGTACAGTATTGCGAGATGCAGGGTGATATCACGAATTACGGTCGTAACCTGGACTCATTCATCAATCTGTCCTTGAGAAGAATGGCTCCAAGATTAGGTCTGTTGCGTTGTGATCGTAAACATGCGGAAGAAAGGGGAAAAACTCACACCATCTGTGTTCCTGTACATCGGCGAGTCGTCGGTAGAATCGAAATTGACGTTTGACCCTACTCGAAGACAGATAAAACTGAGAAAAGGAGGCTCTAGAAGTCCAAGAAATAATGTTATAAATGAAGCTTGGAAACCATATGTTGTGAGCAATATAATAGAATATAATTGTAGAAGGAGAGCGAGTACATGGGTTTAGTTTCCCTAAGGCAAAAGCTCGGAAGTTCTTTTCTTCCCACGGTAGTAAGAGGCCGCGTAATGGCGCGTTCTATCTTCGTCCTCACCCTCTTTTCTGGTTGACTATATAGTCTCCTCTCCATTTCGCTTTTTCTCTTTCTCTCTCTTCTGCATTTTCTCGTCGTCGTCGACGCCTCGCTTAGCTCGCTCTCAATCAACTTCATTCACCAGCAACAAAGCAAATGCCTGACATGATTTCTCTCGCTCACTCGAAACCGCAACAGCGGCAATTCAATCCATACAGCGAGAACGGTGGTACCATTCTGGCAATTGCTGGTAAAGATTTTAGTGTCATCGCAGGTGACACTCGGCAGAGCGAGGGATATAACATCCAGACGCGCTATGCGCCAAAAGTGTTCCGATTGTGAGTGAACGCGTCACCCGTTCATCATGATCGTCGCTGAGCAAAGTCTTATCTTTCTAGAACTGACAAAGCTGTTCTTGCTGTGAATGGCTTTGCAGCTGACGGGAATATGTTCGTAAAGCAGGTTAGGCAGCGTTTGGAGGTATGTTCTTGTCCTCAATCTTCCGTATTTCTTGTCAGGCGCTGATGTTTCCGTTATCAAGTGGTATCGACATGCACATGCAAAAGATATGCCACTCCATGCTATAGCCCGCTTGATCCAGACTATGCTGTACGCTCGCCGATTTTTCCCTTACTACGTCTACAACATTCTCGGTGGAATCGAAGAGGACGGTATGTGCTCTCTTGTACCTCGGAGGTTGTCCACCGCTCACTGCAATCATGGTTCTATTCTTGCATGATGAATGCCTCATTGTGATATCACAGGTTCGGGCGCAGTGTACTCTTTTGACCCCGTGGGCTCCTACGAGCGTGAATCATGTAGGGCAGCCGGAGCGGCTCAGTCCCTCGTGCAACCATTCTTGGACAACCAGGTTAGCCCATTCATTCCGTATCTCCCAGTACCCTTTGTTTGTTCCTTTTTCTTTCCGCGGAGAACCGGTTCACTCAGCGCGTCCGGTTGAAACTGAATGCAGTGATTAGTCTGATGGACGCATCCGACTTCTTCCCGACATTCTGTCCAACTATTCGACGGATTTGGCCATGAGTTGTGGGGGGATTTGTCATTGTTCGAAGCGTGGCTTATACTTGAAGTGCTGCTTCTTTATGTTCTTTTTCGTTCATGTGCTCGAGTATGCTGGATTGAACTGACGCAATCTCGTCCTCTTTACAGATCTACTTCAAGAACCAAGTTCCACAACCTGGCATACCACATCCCGCACATTTGCCGCTATCCACTGTACTTGAACTCGTGATCGATTCATTTACCAGTGCGACGGAACGTCACATCGAGGTGAGGCTCATGGGTTTCCTTTTGTTATCATGCGGACTGATTGCTAATGATGAATCTACCTCCGTAGGTCGGTGATGGGTTGGAGATGTACATCGTCCTTGCTAAAGGAAGCCCGCTATATGGCCTCGAAAACGTGCAAGGTGTACAGGAGATGACGGCAACCACTGATGGAGAGCGAATCTTTATCGTCAGGAGAAACTTGAAGAGAGACTGAAGGGATTCGCTGCAGATAGTTCTTGCCCCATGCTCTTGCATTCTGTTCTCGTTGAAACTCTTGTACTAATGCTAATTCTCCGACAACCATGTTTTCGAGTCTTATGGACACATCATGCTTCAATGTCATTTCCGTTTGATGGTTCTGGTTTTCTTTCGTTTTCTTCTTAATTATTCTCTGTGATATAGACCCTTCGCTTGCATGTTGAGGACCCTCCTTCATGACTATCTATTGTATTAGGTATTAGCTGTAGAACTGCAAAAAATTTTATCCTCTGCTTCTGGAATGCTACGGCGGTGTGGCGGCCAATCGATGCGCAACGTCATCGATGAAGGGTGATCCAAATTTACGCCCGAAATCGCAGCACTTCGCTTATTTTCTCCGAAAGTCCCGTGATCAAATGTCCAGATTTTGAGACAAAAATAAGAGTTTTCGTGTTAGGGCTCTGTAGGCCTGCGTAGAGTTGTTATTCAGTATAGTAGAGTCTAGACAGGTATTTCGGTAGAATTTCCATATGTAGAGCTGTTCTGGTCACATGACGGCAGACATCATCAACGCGTCGTTGCGACTCTTTGTTTCTTACTTCCACAACGCGTTACCTTCTCTCTCTCTCTCTCTTCAATGGCAGTATAAGAGTGTTACGCAGGGCTCCAAGGTACAGACAAGGAACATGAGTTACAGCAAGCTGTCAAGGATTACGAGTCTCAGCTGGTGCAGGTCACACAATCATTGGTTGAATACAAGCATCGGGCACTGACAGCAGAGGTAAGCTAAGTTACACATCTAGTTCGCGTGTAAACTCTGACACCCTTAAGTTAAAACTAGAAGAATTACATACAAATAATTCCCAAGCACAAGAACTTGAAAAAGAGGTCAGAGAGAAAAATCTTTTAATAGGCAAGCTTAGACATGAAGGTATCATCCAATCTCCTTCTCTACCCTTCTCCTCTCACCCTCCCTTACCCGGCCGTAATAATAAACGAGCACCTAATGGAAGCCCTCCGCCGCCTATGCAAAAACTCCTCCGACACCAACGTTGACAGCCGTCTCGTCACGAACATTCTACTATCCTTCCTCACTACCCCCCGAGCCGACGCAAAGCGCTTTGAGATGCTCTCACTCCTCACCTTGATCCTATTGTAGACAGATCAAGAACGAGAGAAGGCGGGTCTACAACGTGCGAGTGCCACGAGCTCGAGCGCTAGCGCTGAACCTCATCCTCTTCAGATCCCTTAGGGAAAGGCGTGGAGTTGAATAAAACTGATTTGTTTGCATTTCGCCTTTGTCTTCGTCTTATATAAACATTTTTAGGGGTGGACAATGTATTATATTCACAATGAGTACTATATATAAGTATGAACAACGAATTCCTCCCTGCCTCTAAAGATGCAGGCCAACACACCATGTGCATACCAATACAAAGGTAATTGACTGAGAGAGAAGCACTGAAGCAGTTTCGATGTCTTGAGCGAGCTTCGTTGTACATATTCCAGCAATTTCGCTAGCTTTAGTGGCGACGCCATGAATAAGTAGTGATCACATAAGCGCTCACCGCCGCTCAGGCAGCCAGGCTTGCATTCGTCTTATTACACATGACAGGGAGATATCATACCAGTAAGAATACTTTGAGACCTTATTCAGTACTTTGAACTTATATTATTTGGATCTGGACAAGTTGGACACTTGGACTCGGACTCGGACTTGGACGGTGTCTCGGACTCCCGGTTTGCCGGTCACTCTGAGTTCACCTGCCCATGAAAAGACAAACAAGGACATACAACCACTCCACTCATTTCACACCCACCGACGACGGTTGTCATCCTCAAGCAAGCCTCTCTTCTATCGTCTTTGCTGTCCTCCTCGTCCTCGACGCCCTTAATTTCATCTATCTCGCCGTCTCAGGCAGTGCTCAAAGCACTGCTCCATCAATACCTACTTTAGATCAACAAAAAGGCCCTTGTTCTTTTATTCCCCTCCACCCCCGACCACCCAACCAGGTTTTTAACGCTCATGATGGTCTCTCTCATGCCTCTCGCCGCTCTGGTAGTCGCTTTGCTGCCACTCTATGTTTCTGCTCAAGATATCGTATATGACTCGATACACAATGTCACTCCGATTATTGGAACTTGGGCAAGTGGTAGTATGGCTGTACAGACAGGTTCTGTGAGTAAATTGTGTTTGTCTGGTTGGCCAGCTGATTTAGGTCTCTCTTTATTGTAGGGGTTCGCCAACCCTTCCAATGAATCGTTCATTTACCCTAACGTGTCAGGCATTTCATATTCCTTGTGAGCTGGCCCTTTTTCTCACACGTTTGGACTTCCGAGTTTATGTTGGTTTTTCTAAGTTCTGACGATGGCTGGTATGAGATTGCTCGCTACCGGTTCACCGCGAATGGTGCGTTATTTGTCCGGTTTTTCAGGCTGTTCTGGCTGATGTTTTCTCTTAATAGGATCGGAGCCAAACTGTATCGTTGCTGTCATGAACTGGGTACATGGAAAATACGACTTGGTCGCCAACGGCTCCATCATTATGACTCCTAATGGTGATGGATACCAGCAAATACAAGATGCATGCGCAGCAACCTCGAACCAGATTGTGGACTACAACGATACAGAGTTGTACCAGTCGTGGCGGATATTCTTAGACGCCACCACAGGTCCTCACCTCCACTTGTTCCAGTTCGATGGTTCTCCACTTGCTCCTCAATTCCAGGTTTCTACTACGCCAAACATGCTGCCGACACAGCAGCTGAGGAACACTTCATCGACTACTACCACTTCAACGAGGAGAAAGCGGAGTAATGGGGTTGAACCTCATGCGATTGTGGGCCAGTGGACGATAGGTGCTATCGTAGCAGCTGTGGCTATGGGCGTTGCATCATCAATGCTATAGTGGGATATGGGTTTTTGGGTTTTTAGCTGTTAATCCTACGGGGGGAGGCCCTCATTACTGTATATTCCCTACTGGAGATGACTTTTTTTGGCCTCCTCTCCTCCCCCCCTCCCTACGTCCATCCGTTTGCCTTCTGTTACGACCTCGCTTTTTCACTACCCTCGCCAGCTATATTGCATCGAACATTTTGGACCGTTTGTTATGTTGCGCTCTCGCCTTAAACTTCCTACCTTGCCTCTCAGTCCTCTTTAGTGCCCTTGCTACTCTTTTTCTATGTACGACGAATGGCCCCTGTCACCTACGCACGCGTACGTGGCCTCGTCTCATTCGAAGTTTTTTTTTTTCTTCTGCATGTTTTGTTAGCCGAGTCGTACAATGGATACCCTTCCTCCCAACACCGACGTGGTTTACCCAAGTTCTTACACGAATATTTTTTCCACTTTCTTGTTTATTGGTAGTTTGACACTATACGCTGAATGGCAAGACCACGCTCGTTTTTTTGTTCTTTTTTTTATTGATTTTTCTCCTTAGTGATGGTTGATGATTCGTGTGGTGGTGGTGTGCTTAGCCAGTGTGGCTACCCAGTGCGGCTGCCCCTCTGGAAAGCGCACATGATAGCTATACAGCATGCTATAGCTTAAAATAAGAGGTTGTGAGGTGATGGTGGTTGTCAAATCGTTCATGATGTATGTTTATTCGATTTTACGGTAGTTTTCCTTTCTCTCGTATATATTTATATGTAATAGAGCTTCTTCCCTAATAGCAAGGTCGTTATGAGTAAATGAGAGTGGAATTGTCAATTAGTGTGCACAGTTGATAACTGCGTTTTTCAGGCGCTAAATGCGCGGTAATTTGTCAAGAAGAATCGCTACTCGCAGAGTCGCACCTCCAGCTGCAGGCTGGTTCGTTAGGGGTTCATGAATCAAGAAGCAAGTAGAATCCTCCAGTGTACTCAACTCAGTGTGACTGCTCACCTCTCCTTCATCTACACGATGCTCTCGACCCATACGATGTTCAACTTACTGAGTTACTTCCCCATTCTGCGGAGGTTAACAGGTTCATTGCTAACACGAGAATTTCACGTGTGAAGGTCTAATTTCATGACAAACGTGAAGTCCCCTTGAGAATCTTCTTTGGGATTCCCACTGTCCCACTGGGTCAGACTTGGTCAAAGCAGACTTTTGTGCAGAGCAGCACAGGTGGCGTGGAAGAATATTTGTCAGGCTGTCACAGAACTAGCAAAGAAGTGACAAGACGTGACACCCGGTTCTGTTGACAGCGAGCATCGTTGAACCAATTTTCTTCGAGCTCGGCTTGTTTCTCTCTGAAAAGTAAATGGGATTCTGATGCTTGAAGCAGCATCCTTCTCTTTCTCTCTCAACCTGAAGAAAATGCAAGAATAATTGAATGTGTTGGAACTTGCTCGTTTCGCATGAGTTTCACGGTACGTGTCATAGAATCTAGTGTTTGCTAGCATTTCCTTTCGTGTTTTTTCTTCTCCCAGTTTTACTTTTCTTAGTTATGATGAAACCAGTTACGGATGTAGAGTCGAAAGACTTGTTTTGTCCGAGAGCGCATAAACCTCGTGTGGAGCATTCCGTTGCCTTCCTACTGATTTTTTTTACCTCTTGCTTCTCTTTCTTCGGTGTATTTCGTGGATTGTTTTGACTGATGTTTATTTTCTATTTTCAGGTCGTTTGCTTGAGAACGCCATGGCTTTGATGCTTTGTCCGAGTCTCGCTTGAACATCTCTAATCTCCCTCCCTTTCTATGAGCCAACGGCTTCCGGCTGTTCTTAATGGAACCATTTCGTTACGAATACTACAGGTAAGCCTTTCCACTGATCACCACTTTTCATCTGTCTTCGCTGCTGCCTTGTTTCATGATGAAGTCAGTTGCGGATGTAGAGTCAAAGACTCGTTGTCCGAGAGCGCATAAACACCATGTGGATCATTCCGCTGCCTTCCTTCTGATTCCCTCTTACTCATGTTCTCATGGTCATTTTTATATCCTGTTCAACATAATCAACGGCCTTTCTGACTTGTTATTTTTCTTTCTCTTAGGGAGTGCAGTGATGCAACGACTGCGGTAGGTTTATAACTTTTTGTAATTGTGGGTCTTGCTGCTAGTTATCTGTGCGGGGTGCAGTGGTGTGCTTAGCATCGGACAAGCACATGTACGCGTTACTCAGATTAGGCTCAGGGATTATTCCTGTTGTAATTACTTCCCTCCAATTTTTTCATTGAGGGTTCCTCAGTGAATAGAATATACAATGATATTGCACATATCTTTTTAATCGCGTGACTTAAGTTTCATTGTTGTCCCTCATGCGCTGCAGGTAATAGATTGCGCAACTATGAGGCCCCGTAATGATATTCAAATTGGTAGTATAATTGGTGTAGCCTGGCGAACCAGTCTTTATACAAAAATACCGAAGATAGTCGTTCAGCATATAAACAATTGGTGCATTTACTGATCAGTAGGAGGACCAGAACTTGAAGGGAGGAATCATGTTCAACAGTGATTGAATACGAGAAAAGCGGTTCGCAGAGCTTGTATGCATGGCAATTTGATTGTATCTGGAGAGAATCCTGCCTGCAGAGGCTGCCATAGAGGAACAGCTTAGTTGACGGGAAGCATACGATAAAATGTTTGAACCTAACTTGAAGCCTAGGTATGATGGCTGTATATTGCATATGAGCTTTATTTGTAGCTTCTTCGCGGGGATTTGCTGCCTCAATATCAAGCTGGTCGGAGGCTTGAGGCCTTTGAACTCGGCCGACGTACCGCATTAAATGAGGACACTCGTCGTGATACTGTATCATACAGAAATTGCCTGTCAGATATCACTCGCCTACCAAATGATATATCGTAGCGCAAGGTGGGTCGGATTGCTGTATTTTTAGTACAGAAAAAACTGACTATGTCGTGGTGCTTGCTGTAGGTCACTGCGAGTGCGAGAGGTCATGAGCATAAACAAGTATCTAAAAGAATGAGAAGTCCCCAGGGGCCAGATTTTTGCCATCCGTCCGATCGTGCATGGAAACACACGCATGAAGACTTACACCCATATACAAATACTTAGACTGTAGAGCCTTTTGGCATCTCGTTAATTAATAAGCAGTGTATTACTGTGAGGCAATAGTTAGAATAATCATGCAAGTAAGTCTAATCGATGGCTCACCAGGTACTCCCTCATAGACTTCAGCTTCGGAGCCCGAGCATGAGACTCAACATGGACCACAATAACAGAAGAAGGGGGTGTGTAGGGGCTATCAATTGGATTCCTAGTCCTCGTACGGTGTATTTTCGGCTTAGGAACATTTTGGCAATGTGTGTCAGGTTTGCAGACGGTGTACGAAATTCGAGCGAACACGCAAGAGGGGAGGGTTCGGAGGAACGTCGGAGTCACTTGAGGTTAAGTTCTAGCCTGAGTCAAAATTTCATCTCAGGTTCAAGTACATGTCAAGCTGAGTGTAAATGCATGCTACGAGATTGATGTATGTGGTCCAGTCGTGCAAACCAAGTCAGCTGGAGAGATAGGCAACTGCCGCGTTGAATAGAGGTGCTGCCACTTCGTGTTCTTATTTCAATTACTGGTTCAAGAATTGTTGAGTCGCTCGAACGCTGCGCTTTTTGGGTTCCCTTCGCGAGTAATCACGTTTTGTTCTACCTGCTGACTACCTTTGGAATCTGGATTTCCCCGTGAATTCCACTGCTAGGATTTCTCGAATGGAACTGTTTGGTTCGGAGTGAGGACAGAAGATCAGCCCTGCACGCATGTATGACGATGTCGCAAAAGTCGTCTTCGTGGTACAGCTGATAGAGTAAGCTTGAGCGAGCATCGGAGGTGGCCAGAATGCATGCGGATTGGGCGAGAAATTGTCGGAAGAGTATACCCTCTCATGTGAAGGTAGTTGGCCATTCAGTTGGAAAAATACACCATGGGGTAAGATTCTATGAGATACAGGCTTGCTTCCTACCTCGAAAGCGCGGGCCGGAAATATTTGATCCATGTAGCACGAACCGCAGTATACAGTCTGCGAAACATCTTCGGACCAGTCCACAAGAGATCTCATGCGGCCTGTGCTATCGGTCCAGGAGGTAGAGCAAGAGGCAACTATTATACTTGCTTATCAAGGCGGCCTAACTCGTCCCTGGATGTGTGGTAGCCCAGTTCAATCGCTTATGTGTGACTTCGAGGGTAAGCTTGTATCGACTTTCTTGGACCCGCATGCCTTGTGTGGTAGGAGAACCTTGCGTCGCACATGTATGACGACCTCTTCAAGATATTGCTAACAGAGAAAACCAGGGAAAGCCTCAACTGCGTATGGTATAAGCGAAAAATCGTCGGAGGAGTGTAGTTTCGCATGTCAAAGTAGATTTGATACTCAACTGCGGGGCTATATCATGAGGTAAGATAAGACTGAATACTTTGGAATATCGGTTCGCCTCCTACCTCGAAAAGGCGCGTCGGAAAAATGGATCTATGTGTTAAAACCAAGTCTCAGCAAAACCGTGGCATCTTCGGACCAAGCAACAAGGGATTTCGTAAGGTTCCTGTTATCAATCCAAGGAGATAGAGTGAAGTTCTCCTACTAGGCTTGCTTCTAGCGCGTTCACCGTATGTACTGAGGTAGTTCAATAGAACCTGAGTTCGATTTGACTCCGAGCAGTGGCTCGGCTCGCCCGTCGATTCAATGATGACTTCGGGAGCAAACGTCAAACCACCAGGCTGACGGAAAT
>RCHF01001535.1:0-27165 GCA_003987895.1 Neonothopanus nambi | reverse complement strand
GTCACATTCTATTTCGTTCCATGCAACACCATGATCCTCATCCTGCAAGAAATCCTGCATGTCCTGTGCGCCGGGCGACAGCCTCGAAGATGCAAGTGCCCTCAGGAGATAACCTTGGATGTGTGGATGAGCAGTAGATGGTAGTACGCCAGGCTGAGCTTCGTCGACGTGAGCGAAATCAGCAATTATGTTCAAAATATCGCATTCCTGCTCCAACATTTTTGAAGCCTGAGTAACCAAGGCACCAAGCTCAGTTAGATAAAGCTACTTGAATACAACCTTACCTCCTTAGTGAACAGTATCCTGCAGCTTGTCAAGACTGACATGCAGATGACATTGTTGTTCTTCAGGTTTGCTGCGCTTTTCGTCATACAGCCGAACATGGTGGTTAGTGCTAGCGGACAGGTGAGGATAATCTTCCTAAAAGAGAATGAATGAAATTCCTTACAAGTCTAAATAATGGCGAGGCGTGACATAGTTATAACACCCTTGTCAGCGACTCAAATGTTGATTGATTTGATGAAGCAAGGAATGAATGTAAACCAGTGCATTGACAACAGCGGTTCTGTGCACAGGCAGCATGGAAAGCTCACGAGAAGAGATGGGGAAGTTGGCAGGAGGATTGTAAGATGGTAAATCCAGGTCCAGTGAACATGTGAATTCCATTCCGACTTGGTAAAATGCTTGATCTGACCAGTCACCGAACCAGTCCAGTACACAATGATTGAAAAGGGCAGGAGAGGTGGCTGCCCTGTAAGCTAAGCCATTTGCGGGCAGGTTCATGGTGAACACTACATGCAGATTTCTAGCGACTTGATGTGTGAACCATCAATACAGCTCTTCATGTGAGTCAAGCATGGTACCATCTCGCTGTGATCCTTCTTTACACACAGTCATCAGAGCAGCATGCTCATCACCTTCAAAGAGACCAGGGACTTCGGCATTAGCTAGTAAGGTGTTCATTCATTCCAAGAAACCAGAATCAAGGACATTTGACTTGTCCATGATGAAGCAGATCTTCTCGCCTTTGCACCCAGCTCGTCAAAGGACAGTTCGTAAGTCCTAATCGAAGTCATCACCAGTATACTTATTAGAGACCTTGATTTGGAAAATGCTCAAGCCATTTATCCAAGCTACAAAACGAGACAAGGTGGTCTGGGAAGTATATTGGATTAGAGTGCTTGTACATAATAAGACAATAAGGACTCACCTTGCCACTACCACTGACACCAATGAGCAGCAGATGTCCTTGCACTTGTCGAAATACACAATCAATTTGTAGAACATGATCCAGGATGTCATTGAAAAGAACGAGAGGGATGTCCAACTCTTCCTCATAGAACACCCTTAAACGAGCTTTGGTGTATTCATGCAGGGCTTCCTGGTCTACTGGAATATAGTCCTTTGAGGTCCAGTTAGAGAACAGAACCAGTTGATGGAGCACTTCATCTCAATTGATAGTTGGGAAATGTTCCATGGCAGCAGCATCAATATTTTCATCAGTCCAGATCTGCTCCTCTTCAGTGACTAAACGGTCCTGGAACAGACGAAGGGCTTCGTGTGCCCAAACACGAAGGAGTCCTTTGACAGACAGGATCTCAAGGGGACGAATGGCCTCGTAAATACCTCTGACCCAATGTGTGAGCTCATGAGGACTGTAAATGTAATGTGCTTGAATATCTGTGAAGCACTTCTGTGAGGTGAGATAGAATGAAGCCATCACCTCTGTCAGCAGCTCGGCATATGTTCGAAGATTGGGTACAACTTTGAGCACAGTGCAGTTATATGTCCCATAAATCTGCTTCAAGGAAACTTCTCCAGGATAATCAACCATGACCAAGGATGCGTGACACAGGAAACGGTGGCTCAACAGTACATGACCCAGGTTGGTGGAAGGATTGCATGCGCCGATAAATTGGATATGTTCCAGCTTGACCCAGCCCATATCACTCATGCACCAGTATCCCCCTGATTCTACCAATTGTCTAGTAAATGAAATGATGCACTGAGTACCATACTTGTCTGCAGCTGGAAGATTGTTCTCATCACAAAATACAACAAGCCACCAGCTGATCTGAATGGGAGCTAAGACAGCACCATTAGGAGTCTTACAGTACTTGCAGTACTGCTCGAATGTCTTCAGTATCAATTCCAGTGTAATGGCACTCAAGAAGTTCAGGCCAATGACCTCCATGTCAGGAAGCTTTTGGAGAGTGCTGAATAGAGTCATTGTCTTTCCGGAACCAGGAGGACTACACAACATAAGAGGCTTGTGTTCTGAAAGCCAAGAATACAGAACTTCTTCATGGTGAACAGTGTTCATCATGGGCACAACCACATCTGAAGCTGTAACTGCATGGGCTTTGATTTCGATGGTGGGCACTCTTGACTTCCAGGCTGACCAGTCTCCTGTAGTGACCTGCACATTGTAGTCGAGTAATGAACTGCCTGGCAGAGCAGAGGCAAGTCGCTCCCCGACAGAAGTTGTGAGAGCACAGCCACTGCCACATTTGGCAGAAAGTCCCACTTAGTGGGACTTTCTGCCTGAAAAGGCAACTTGTTTAGGACAGAGGGATTTAAATAGTTTAATGTTGTTTCAGAGAATGTGGGTGCTATACTGCTCCACCTTCTCAGGGGGAAGGGGGAAGTCTGGGTGTTGGAAGTTGTATTCAATTATATTGCAAATGGTTTTGTTGAGGGGGGGAAATAAAGTACTGAGGGCTCTGGTGGCAGTGAAGTCCATGATATGTTCAATTGTTTCAGTGAAGGTCAAAGTTGAACCAACAAGGTCACTGTCTGAGAAGTAGCATTCCAAAATTGAGGCTACCTGCTTCTGTATTCCAAGGGCAGCAGACGCTGCCACTTCAGAAGGCAAAGTCTTGTTGTTTCTTTGGGTGAGAGAATTGCTGCCTAAGTCTTCCTCATCTGCATTGAGTGGGACTGATGAAAGTGTTGCCAGGTAATTGTAATAGACCATAGAGGGCTCCATAACATCCTCGCTGAACCAGATCATACCGCATCGACTGACAGTAGCAAGAGTCGCATACTTCAAATGCTCCACCTCAAGCATGATATGAACATTCAGAGGAAGGTTGAGTCACTTGCCATTTGGTAGAGTTAGAAGTTTGTTGTCGTCAAGAACACTACAATCCTAGTTAGAATGATGTACTGGCATACAAGCAAAACACAAACCTTTTCAAGTTCTCTGCCCACTCTGGGTCTACGTCACCATCAAAAATGATCCAGTGCCATTTACTACTCTCCTTGAACATCGTTGATGATTTTTCAGAGAATGTGGGTGAAGAGACTGCCATTCCACTCTCTGGTGGTAGAGTCCAAAGTACCATACAAAGCGTCCTTGTGCATGGCTTTGGGATCAATCACATAAGATATGCCTTCTACACCATCTAGATGTTCCAGGGCTGCCAGAAGAACTTGCCAGGCATTGGTTTTACCGCTGCCAGAGGGCCCAACCATGCTGAATCTTTTGGATTTGATACAGCTGTAGGGTCTTTGCAATCCATTGTTCACCCTCCACCAATCGACGCTCCTTGCATACTTTGAAGATTTCTTCACGCAGCTGATCCAAGTCAACAGGCATATAATCAACACCAGGAAATACATTGGCTAAGAGGCTAATAAAAAGCTTAGAAAACAACAAAAGCATTCTAAGTAATAACTTACTTGGTGAGCAAAGGCATGTTGTCGGCAACTAATTTCGGTACAATAGTTTCCATTGCACTTTGAATGAGGATGATTTGCTCGGAGATGGAATCGGAAAGGCCAACCGTGTCTTCACCATTGTTCTTGGCACCCAATAAATGTTCACGTTTCAATATACCTGCACTAGCCAAAACTGCTTTGAGAGCTCAAGGACCAAAGTTGCAGTGAGGCTGTGGGGAAAGCTGTTTGTCACAAAGATTGAAGAATGGTACAATCTTCGACGCTAAAGATTCTGCAGTATGGAAACCTTGCAAGAATAGCATGACCTGTGCAATGAGCTTGCAATCTGGTTGTGTCATGGCCATGCTAAGAACAAAATATTTAAAAGACACAATGATAACAGATTTGCACATGACTTACGGTCTGAAGAGTTTGGTCAAGTTAGGAGGTAGCTGAGAACGACCAGCATAGTTCGGATCAGTGGTAATGAAGACTCCTAGGCAGACGAATTAGATTAGGCCTTCATTTGGATAATATGAAACACAAGCAAAACACACCCATGTTCTTGTTGATCTTCAAGCTCTTTCCAACCAGCTCAATCTCAGTGTTCGGATTCTTAACCAAAGATGCAAGACCTTCCTGAATGGTCTGCACCAGCTGAGACATGGAACTGAGAATGCACTCCTCGAGCTGATTGAACTCATTGAAACAACCCCAAGTGCCGACTTGACACAGTCCAACAAATATATGACCCATGGCTTTGAAGTCAAAGTTCTCATCACAACAGAACACCAGTATGAATCGGCCCAGCTGAACACCAAGTGCCTTGACAGATTCAGTTTTCCCTGAAACATGTGTGAGAGAGATGCAAATACTTGGTGTGCCAAAAAAAACTTACCAGTCCCAGCAGGTCCAAAGAGTGCACCACCAAGCTGCGTGTCCAAAGCCTGGGTAAGTGTCAGTTAGACATGGTCTGTTAATGGTGTCTGTAAAAATCTGTCGAGCACACAGAGGTACTCCTATCCATAGGGGAAAGTTGCATCAGCAACCCTGATTGCCAGCTTGTCCAAAGGGTTAAGGTAGAATCGCATCTGATACAACCAAGTGAAACCAGTCTTGTCGACAACATGTTGCTGAACGAAGGCTCCAGGTAACGTCGCATTGATGTACTAGCTCTGTAATGAGATGCTCACACTTGCGACGTCAGTGGCAAAAGGCGACTTGTACACTTTCTTCATGGCAGTAAGGAACTCCGCAGCGATGTTCCGGACACAGGCGCTCTCGACCGGTAGCAGGTGCTTAATGTCAGCACTACCTGAGAAGATACCTTCTAAATGCACCCATTGACATTGAATGTCAAGGCAAACATCTAGATTGATCGGTCAGTGAGCATCTTCATTATTGAACCAAACCAAAAGGAGGGACGTACCTAAAAGGATATGGATCCTGTTCAGCTTTCTCTCCCATGAGCCTGTCTGAACGAAAAAGTCAAGCCACCAGATGAGGGAATTTTCAATGGAGGCTAACCTCTCTCTTCTTCAAAAACTGAAGGTTAAATAGTTTAACGTCGTTCCAGACACCGGGACAGAGGCCAGTTTAAATGCAGCTTTACAAATGTTTCAATCATTCCAAATTACACCAGTGGAGCTAAAATGGATTGTCTGAAAATCTCTTGACCAGGAAGAGTGGTGGACTCTGCTTCAAAGGGATCTACCATTTGGCTGGGTAGTCTTGAAGATTCAGACGCATGGTCTGTTAGTAACCCTAACCCTGACAGAAGTCGTGAGAACACAGCCACTTCCATATTTGACAGAAAGTCCCACTTAGTGGGACTTTCTGCCCAAAAAGGCAACTCATATAGGACAGAGTAGTTTAACGTCGTTCCAGACAGAGGCCAAGTTCAAATACAGTCTTACAAATGTATCAGTCCTTCTTAACCACACCCATGAAGAAGTTTATGGAAGGCACTTATTCTCGTAATGCAGGCAACTACAATCCAAGGCGAGGTATCTACGCAAGACATAGTATACATGGAGAGAGATATCATTATACATGTCCAAAATCAAATACCTAGTCCCAACTCAATAATGGGTTCTAGTATGCAAGACATACATGACAAGATATATTATACAATTGGTCCAAAATAGAATATCTGATAGCCCAAACTCAATCACCAGTTCTCCTTYRTTTACTGGGCCTATAGTCYGAACTGCTATCRTCCAGGTCATCATACTCACTCTGCTCTTCATCACCCTCCTCGTCACCCTCCTCGTCACCCTCCTCAYCMYCCTYRTCACCCTCCTCATCACCCTCCTTGTCACCCTCCTTGTCACCCTCCTYRTCACCCTCCTCATCACCCTCCTCATCACCCTCCTCATCATCATGCCCGTCAGATTTTCTGAAGGACTCGTCTTCCAGTTCTGGTGATGCTGATAACAAGGCTGGGTTGATAATCATAATGGGGGGGATGCTTGCTGTTCACCCTGGCTCCAACACCTTCAGGGCTTTCTGAGAACACCTCAGACCATCCAGCCTGCTCCTTCAGATTCATGGAATGCCGCTTTGCCATGTGGCAGGTTGTGTTATCTGGGACCCAGCAGCAAGTTTTGGCATGCCCCCCACTGACCTTTTCATACACTTGAAAGATATGCACACCATCAAATTCATATGCCCAGGCCCAGCTATAGGTCTCCACATTGTTGCGTCAGATTGGGAACTTGCACTTGTCTTGGCAGCCACCTGATTGTGTGTCTTTCACATGGGAAAGAAGGGATGGATCTCACTTTTTGAAGTCATGCTCCAGATATTGAAGAATGACCTCCTGTGAGATACAGTGGTCAGATACTTTGTCAGCCTCATGCAATAGGGCTACTATCTGCTGGGTGAGGAGTGACTTTCTAATCAATGCTGCTGAAATTTTTGGATCAGCATGAATCTTGGGGGCAACAGCATACTGACAAACAGCCAAATTGTCATCAAACCACTGTAGGATTTTTCGGCCTAAACTTCATGCAAGCTCCAAGTCTGACTCCTGGGAATCTGTGACTCCAGTAGTACTATATCATTCAGGATAAATGATTGTCCCCAAATCAAAGATGTTTAAGAGGGTGATCAGGTCCATGAGGCCTGAGAAATTTCTCAGGTTTGGAATGTAAGCCATATTTCCCTTGCAGCATCTCTGGAGGTAGTTGGGCGACTGGACAATTCTATTATGCCAGAAAAGAATTATTCTCAGCAACATAGCCCTGTGGCAGTCGTGGGAAGAATTTGTGATCTCTGAGGACCAGAGAAATGTGTGCATCAATGCCCAACAGGTGTCACAAATGGTAGATACGCAGTAGAAATGAGAGCCGTGACAAATAGAAGGCGCTAAGGTGACGACATAGTGAAGGGTGCCAGGTCTCATGATTCTATACAGATCATGTCAGTTTGCAAACTCGAGAAAGTGTTGTTACACTAACATGTAATCCCCAGGTAGCAGGAGTATGGTGCTGATTTCCCAGCGTGGATGGCTAGAAAGATCGTCACTCATCTCATGGAACATTTTGAGTGAGGCTGACTCTGAAAAATCCCCAAATGGAGGAATGGCAAGGAAAACAAGCTTTGCCCCTGCTTCAACCCCAATAGAAGTGCAAAAGCCTTCTGCATCTTGATGGAACCCATGAAAAGCATGGGAGGTAGCCACTAAATGCCAGTTCAGGTCATGCACTGGTACCACTATTTTCCCATGTTTGAACCCAGATAGAGGCTGGTCCAATGTCGGCTGCCATGCAAACATGTCAGTGGACAATGGGTCAGGCCTGAAATGGTTTCCGACACCTGGGATGTCAAGAATATTGAGGCTCTTGCCATCCGGACTTGATGCATGAGAGACCAGGTCTGTAAAGGATGCCATTACTATAGCATCATTGGGGTGATCGGTGTCTCCATGTAGAGACATGTCTAGCAGAAACACAATCAGTTGTTAAGACCTGCATAGATCTGTTTACCAAGCCGTTTAGTATTTGAATAAGTTGATTTAATCAGAGGGACTGCTCAGCAACTAAGGCCACACATAGCTTCGATTGATGATGAAATAATTGTGAATCCTTAATTGATATCCCGATTAGTACATCAGGAAAGTTATTGGTGCTGTGTTTTTGGAGATGTAGTTAAACTTGTAGGTTGAATTGTTGAATTTATTGTAGTCAATGACTGGGTTGATGGTTGAGAGTGTGCTGCCGACAAATGGGGGCTTGATTGACAAAATTCCAAGACTACTGTACAAGACATTATAGAGGTATTTTATACGCTACAATTTATAGAACTACTTCCTAATATAGTAAGTTAGTAAGCTAGACAATTGGTAAGCTAAATACTAGGTGTCTTAGTAATACTACTATGAGGTGAATTTGTAATACTAATGTGTTTGTAAGCCATGGCGTTGGATTGGAGAAAATTGGGGTGGCTGTCCAGTGTCTTTATTTCTGCGGATATTGTATGGCTGAGTCATCATCACGTGATTGTTATGGCATGTGTCGAGATTTTGTCTGTATCTTGATCCTTCACAACTTTCGTGTTGAGTTCTTAACATCAGTACGACACCAAGAGCAACAATGAATTTGTACCATGAGTTTCTCTATGCAAGTTCAGATCCTCAATGAGCTCAAGTGCCTCTAAATTGAATTCACTCCTTTTCCTATCTGTGGGCCCCCCTATGAGAAGCAGGTTAGTTTGATTAAGAGTGCCTTGAAGGTTGGTCCATTCACTGTCATTATATTCCTGAAATGTCATTACTGTGACTCCTGGGATATCTGTGCCTTGTGCTATCAGCTCTTCATTGAAAGAACAGGAACATGTTTGTTGCCTATCTGCTCTGAGCTTCCCAGGTTTTACAGAGGTTGTAGTTTCATCCCCATCACCATCCACGATATTGACAAATGTTTTGTATGCATTCTCGACTGCTTTGTTGTCGGACCTAATAGTAGACAATGCCTCCCTCTCCTCCTCTGAAAGTTGTGAGGAGGTGACACATTGAAGGATGATATGGCATTGATTTGCATGCTCAAGTAGGGAATAAAGATTTTTGTGCACTTCAGGAGACTTTAAATGGAATGTCAGGCATAAGATTAGGTTATAAATTATAATTGTTGAACAAGTTCATGTAAAATTGTGCTTCGTACTGTATAACCCGGCTGTCAGGGGTTGACAGCTCATAAAGGTGACCCCTAAGTTTCTGAAAAGCAATCAGTACATTGTAGACGATACTGTAACTGCAGATTGCTTACCTCTTTATTGCTGTGGTGATTGAGGGGGGGGATGACTTGGTGTTGCACATCAGGTGCAGCCTGAGGTGCCAATTTCACCCCAATTCGAACGGGTTTGCATTTCCTCTTCAGGGAAGTTTGGTCACCATCAACGCTAGCATGTTTCATTGGATGGCTTGTCTGGGCAGAAATTCTTGCTGACCGATGCTGCTGACCCTGAGGTACAACTGTATTATTTTCCTGGGACTGGCCCTCTTCTTGTGCAGATGCTTTGCCGAGGGATGTTTGTATCATGTCTGTGATGGACTTCATGCTGTCATTCTGAGCAGATTGAGCACCTTCATCTGAGTCCATATCCTTCTGAACTGACGAAGAACCTTCATCCTGAGCAGATTGAGTACCTTCATCCAAGTCCATATCCTTCTGAACTGATGAAGAACCTTCATCCTGAGCAGATTGAGTACCTTCATCCAAGTCCATAGCATCCTCCTCTTCATCCGAATGTGTGTCATCATCCTCATCCACTCTCATGTGATCATCCTCCATACCCTCAAGTGCACTATGAGTGTCCTGTTCCAGTTCCAGAGCAGTGTCCTCTGTATCCACACCTATCTGATTAGCATCAGGTGGGATATCAACTTCCTGGGGAATTGCATCTTGAGATAGAAGCTCAAGCGCACTAGTTTGCAGGATAGCTTGGTTGTTAGCCGGGGCCTCAGGGTCAGCTGTAGCAGCATTAGATGCATTGCCATCTTCTTGATCTGACGTCGTGTTAGCCTCCTCCTCAACTGACAACTCCATACCCTCAAGCGCACTACCAATCTTGGAACTTCCATCAGTGTATTGTGATTCTGGGGCAGTGTCCTGAGTATTAGTGAAGACCTCAGTATTGGCTGCGACTAACACAACAACTACTGTTTTGCCAGCAACCAGAGCAGCCGATTCTGTATCCACACCTACCCAATCAGGTGGAATGTCGGAATCTTCAGCTGTATATGGAGGTGGTAGATCCTCATCCGACTCTATACCCTCAAGCACATCCTGATTATTAGCCAGGACCTCAGGGTTGACTGCAACTGATGGGACATCATCATTTTTATCTGTGCTATTGTCCTCTCCATTGTTCCGTTGCACATCCTCTCCATTGTTCCGTTGCACATCCTCTCCATTGTTCCGTTGCACATCCTCTCCATTGTCCCATTGCACATCCTCTTCATCGTCCTGTTGCGCATCCTCTTTCTCTGACTGCATGACATCATCCTCTGCATCCACTCTCATGCAATTGTCCTCCATACCCTCAAGTGCACTATGAGTGTCCTGTTCCAATTCCAGAGCAGCGTCCTCTATATCCACACCTATCTGATTAGCATCGGGTGGGATGTTGACTTCCTGGGGAATTGCATCTTGAGATAGAAGCTCAAGTGCACTAGTTTGCAGGATAACTTTTTGATTGTTAGCCAGGGCCTCAGGGTCAGCTGCAGCAGCAGATGCACCTGCACCTTCATCTGCATGAACAGGTGCTTCCAACAGAAGCCAAGCAGGTGCTTCAAACATCTGCAGGGCAGGTGCTTCAAACATCCGCAGGGCAGGTTCACTGATTCCAAAGTCAAGGGAGTCGACCAACGGAAGAAGGGCGCTGACTGGAGACATCAGTGGGTCAAAACCCACTGGGACAGAAGCAGGAGGAGGCCCAGATCCTTGCTCTCCTTCACCAAAGCCCACTTGACAAAAACTATTGTGGAGCGATGCAGCAGTGTTAAATCACTGGGTCCCAGAAACATCAATTTCACCCCCAAACCGTTCAACACCTAATTTGAGTCGCAAGTGGCTCTCTTCTTCCTCTTCCTCCTCCTCCTCCTCCTCCTCTTCCTCCTCCTCCTCTTCTTCTTCACCTGTTTCACGTATACAGGCAGGAAATTCACCTGATTCACAAATATGAGCTGTGAGGGCAGAAGTGGATGGGACATGATCTACAGAAAATTCTCATTGACTATGTACTTAGTATAGTTGTAAGAGCACATACTCATTTGGAAGAAAAGTAGCTCATGATACATTAATTTGGTAGAACACACATTGAGGGCATCTCGAACAGCAGAAGCTATGGCTTCCTCAGCACTTGCATAGCCCAATGACATTTTAAAGATCTGTCGCCATATGGCAGACTCAGCCTGTATTAAGGCATCTGGCTTTTGGTTACCCAGATGATACCAGGTCTACCCAGGTGATCTTTAGGTTAGCCTATGGGACATAAAAAAATACTCACCAAGAGCAGGTCCCATCTATTTATGTCATTCAAGGTGGCTGAGGTACCAGTGAGGGCTAATAAGGGAGAAATGGCTAAGTATGTCCAAAGCACTTGCTTTAACCTTGCTGGTGGGATCCTGATTTGGATCCACCTCTCCGGTTCCACCCCATATTGTCGTGCTTGTCTATGGCACAAGGATCAATATATTGATTTTAGATCATCTAACTATCTAGAGAGTACTTACTCAAGCAGGTGTTCCACTAGCTTCTTCAAGGTGAATGGTAAATCGCAATGCCCCTGCAATATAGTGATATGTATCAGCACCTGTGATTTCTAAGTGAAAAGCAGCACTTACATTTTGCATATGGGACAAAAACAATGACGTGCTTTCCATTCCCTGCAGCACATTGTCTTCTGCTGCATTCTGGACCTGCTTCTCCATACTCATCATGATATCCAGGGATGCACGCACCATGCACTCCTCATCCGAGACCCCATCTTTCTTGTAAGACATGTCTGTGTCATCCTCTCGCATCATTCTGTTTGCTTGGAACTCATGGATGACCTTTGGCCAGCCTTGTTTTGTGGTTAGCTTGCTTACCCCAACCTATTTCCATTAATCATTACTCTTTATTCTGATGCAAAGACTATACTCGACTCACAATCTTCCCTAATTGCTTCACAAAGTTGGTCTTACCGGCATGGACCATCGACTGGGGCATGGGGCAATCTTTGTCGAGGGAGGCAGCTATCTCGATCATTCACATGGCAAAGATTGGGGGAGCAAGGATCTTGAAGGCTTTTGGGGGTATATCCTCAAACAATGATGCCTCTGCAGAAGAGAATTTGGTTTTGCATTCGGTTAATGCAATATGCAGATCATTTGAGACCAGTCATGCAGACGACTGAGGTATAGTGTCAGTGATTTAGTCTCACTGACATCCTGAAAACACATATACGTAAGTTTTTTGGTATGTATTTTTCACATTCCTTCTCTGCTAAATGCCATAACGAAGATGTCCATGGGAGGCATGTTATGAAAGGCAACTGACTCAGGTCAAGTAGAGACCTTGGTGCGATCTCCTGCGTTGGTGCCACAATGGTAGATTGCATTGTTGTTGACTTTGCGCTGATCGTCTCCAGAGTGCGAGCGCTGCAAACAGCACGTGCCACAACAACCATATCCGGAAGAAATTTAATGTGTAGCTATTACTAAAGCATAGTTCTAAGTAGTTACACTACCTGTAACACAACTAAACTGGACAAATGAGATTTATTTTCCTTTTTTCTTGTTTTCGTTTTGTGCCTTTTTGAATTTCTCTCTGAATTTCACCACACCAAGGCACGGAGGTGGTGGGAGTATAGTAAGGTATAGTAAGATATCTATTGTATGTTACGTGTGTGCTCAATCTCGACTTGATCATCACATTAATTATAACTGAAGATGTCTGTGGAGCAATATGGTGGCAATGGGGATGGTGCTGGCTGCAGCTGAAGCCTGGAAAAGGATCAGAACATTATGTTTTTTGTGACCTGGATGAACGATGAACTTACACGGAAATAAAATCGAGGTTGTTGGTCATATAAATTGATGGAATACTCCTATAACAACCAGATTTACCATGGCATATATACAAAATACTAAGGCAGGATAAAGGTGGCAAGGTATCAAAGCTGATACTAAGGCGCTGGGAGGACTGACCATACTGCAAGAACCTAATGGAAATACAACTGATGATATTCTTGGGTACTGTAATCAGTCGATGAGAAAAGAGGATTGAAGCAACACTACATAAAGGAGTCAACACCTGAGATGTAGCATGCAGGACAAAAATTGCTCATTGTGTGTGTTGGTATCGAATGTGATCTCAAAAGCCAAAGAGTAGCCTTTGTTGAGAATGGCAGCCAGCGCCAGGAAAAATGTAGTGGCCAGCATGGTGGTGGTTAAGAAAAGAGATATAGTAACCTAATGTAATCCATGGGGAGCCCAGATACAGTTGATTAAGTCCCAAATACAGAACATGTGATACAAAATGTGATCCATTTACATGTAATTTTGATGATCTCATTCCACAGTTCAAGTGCACTGCAGCAGAGTTTAAAACCTCTTGTTCTCTCTTTTACAGTTATATGATACTAGTACAGTGAGTATGATACAAGTATGTGTTTCCTATAATTGCTGGTGAAAGAGCATAGTATAGAACTTCAGGGTACTTTATTACATGTTGAAAGTATAATATAACTCAGAAGCTGAATGTCTCCAGTGGTAAGGATTTTAGAATTAACCCTGAATTATCATTGAAAATAACTAGCATTTCTGTTAGAATCGAAACACCCAAGTCAGATTATTCTTGGATATTGAGGCAGGGGATTCCTCCAGGGATGAAGAGCAGGTTCCTGGGGGCAATGATGAACAGGACCAACATAGGTCGCCTCCCTCCTTCGTTCAACTGATGCTCACTAGTTTCTTAGCCAGTTTCATTGAAGACTCTGGTGACGGCCTGAACGGGGAATCAGTTACCCAGCACATCGACATGATACAATCATACAACGAAAAAACCACTTCTGGTCTTGCAGAACTATTGAAGCTGAAATATGTTGACAGCCAATCCCAACACCACAGGTGGTCACAACATCAAGATGATCAAGACATTGAGAATTGGATAGACAGACTAAAGATTAATGGTCTGCGCACAGATGACTGGTCACTATTCGAAATTAAATGTGTGGTATGTTGCTTTGCATGAGGAGTTCCAATGAGTCTTCACCTCAAGTTGCAGGTCGGAAGAGAACTAGAACTACTCCTAGACCTTCAAACACAGTTTCAGCCATCAGATATACAGTCCACCTTTGCGTCACACTCACGGGGTGGGCTTGTGTATTTGGAGGCCTGTTTGCTTGCCACACATACAAAACTCAGCATCTTCCTTCGTTTGCATGCTGCCACATGGAAACACATGGGAGAGCCATCCTTTGATACCCATTGGAATCGCTATCTGCCTTCCTTACTTTGGGTAAGACATGCTCCAACTGACGAATGGCTTCCACTTTTGGACTCAGTAGCTCCGCCATTAAAACCTGAGCCTAAAGTAGGTGATCTAGTCCAAATATTAACAGGCCTCTATCGGGGAGATGTGGGCATAGTATGCAACATCGAGGAGGAGCATTTTGATGTCTCTGTGCTGCTCGTTCCTCGGTTATGTGGCGAATTGGCCAAACGCACAGGGTCTAGTCAGAAAAAGCGTAAACGGCCTTCTGATAGGCCACCTCAAGCTCTGTTTTCCCCAACGGCGATGCACTCAACATTTGGACTGGATAGTGTTGAGCAGCATAGTAACGACGTCCACCAGCATCTATTTCAAGGCCAGACATTCCAATATGGCTTGCTCTGTAGAGTGATAGACACGAACAGACTGTCCAACTCTGATGCTTTCATGTCTGCCACTTCAGCGAGATTCTTCTGAGACTCAGGTCACCCACTGGTCATGAATTCAAGGCACATAGTCAATACACCAGTGTGGTCATTTGATATTGGGGAGTGAGTAAAAATGGCAAATGTGGAAGTCCAGTTGACATCTGGACTCGTTTTAGATGTCTTCTCTGACCAGTGCATGGTCAAATTCTCAAGTGCTGAAGGTCAAGACGAAGGGACACACCTCATAGAAAAACAACACCTGCGGAAGGTGGTTGAGACAGGGGATTTTGTGCGTGTTTCTTATGGAGAACTGGCAGGCATGGAAGGGTTTGTAGTAGCACAGTCTATCCACTCGCCATTCATTGAGGTGCTCCATCGGATGCTGGAAGTTCATGGGGCGGGTCATGAAATCTATCCTCAATCGACGCTGGAGGAAGAGCCACATGGTGGTGTAACTATCATCTCGGCCGCAATTCGCCCCCTCGTACTGAATCGGGGAACACAGATAATCAAACAAGTGTACCAGGAACAGCAGGTGACTGAGCATAAGGTAAGCTGTAAGCTGTCAGTTCCGACACGTTACATGCATCTAACCAGTATTCATTATTAGACAATCACGATACATGTGAACTGCGTCACCAAAATTGCCAGATCAACTACTATTGCTAACTTCACTGCGGCGGCTGCCAATCTCGCACAAGTACATGATGTTAGGAGAATCCCTCAAAGTCATATACCCTGGAAGGACATGGTTATCAGTGTAATGCGAGGACCGTTCAAGGGTCAGCATGGACGCATCAAGGATGTGGATCTGGCTGAATCCGCCAGTGGCCTGCGTGTACAAGTACAGTGGGAGGACTATTCTCCATACATATCCAATACTTGTGTCTGGCTTGATTACGACAACATCGTAGACAGCACTACATTGCATCAATTGGCAGATGTGCAGAAGCCTCAAGATGATTCTCCATTCCAACTCAATCCATCATATACGCCCACAGTTTTCACTCAGAGCAGCCTCCCCATTCTACCTCTAACCGCAGATATACCTCATGAAGGCAACCGTACACCAACACATGATGTTGGTGGTGACAGCCCAACCTGGAATACGTCATCAGATGCTGACAGCCCAACTTGGAATGCATCATTGGATGGTGTAGAAACAGAGCATCTAGACGATATTCTCCCTGCCCTCTGGCTTCTAGACGACCGTCTCCAGGACAAAGAAGTCAAAGTCATCACCTCAGCATTCGGTGATGACAAGCCTCATTTTGTTCAATTTGATGGTTCAGAAGTGAAGGCCAGGAAGACGTTGAAACAGTCATGGGTCACTGTTCCCCTTCACAGCATCTGCCCCTACCGCGATTCATCCTTAGTCACATGTTCACGGGGGTTGCTGCTTGTTATTAAGGGGGGTCACACTGGGAAATATGTGCAGTGGGTGTCATACTTCTATGACAAGGAGAAAAAACTTGAGAAACGTATTGCTATAGTTGCTGTGGTGGATAGAGCTGGTGAGACCGAAAAGCTGACTGGCGAAATCCTTCAGCTGCATCCAGACAATTTAGCTTACACAACACCCGAGATGACAGAAGAGAGACATTATGGAGATGAGCTTATGCATCAGTTGAGGGACAAATATTACAAACTGTGGTCCAATAAAGCACCTGTACTCCATGATTTCGAACCTACAGTGTGATTGCTATGTAGATGGACAGACTGTGTTGTATCTCCCAAGGCATGTAGACTTGTAATGTTGGACTCCACTTATAGTTTAATAGAGAATATGCCATGAAAAGATTCATGAATGTGACCTTGAACAATGTCTCTGAGCAGTTCTTCCGACAATTCTTATATGTATTTCCATCCAGAACGATGTTAAACTATTTCAACTTCTCCGTATCTCTGTGGCCTATATGTCTATACGAGTTGCCTTTTCAGGGAGAAAGTCCCACTTAGTGGGACTGTCTGCCAAATATGGCAGTGGCTGTACTCTTGTGACTTCCATCAGGGTTAGGGTTACTAACGGACACCCAGCCAAATGGTAGACCTCTTTGAAACAGAGTATGCTACTCTTCCCGGTCAAGGGATTTCCAGACAATCCATCATCGCTCCATGCTAATTTAGCCCGTGGTCACCTTCAGCCTCTCAACCAGGTTCGAGGTTGGATGCGTTGCAAACTCCTAGCATCATGGAGGTCTGTATTGAATAAGAACATGGGTGTGTTTTCTTGTGTTTCATACTATCAAAATGATGGCTCATCCAATTTGTCTGCAACTCAAAATTGTGGCTGAAGACAAACAAGATCGTAGAGAACAAGATCAATGATATTCTTCTGGAATGGGAGCAAACTCGTCCTGTTCAAGGCAACATCTGCGCCAACACAGCAATGAATACCATCAACGTCTTCGAGGGCAAACTGAATCGCGTCCAGGAGGAATACGATCTTGTTTGTCATGCAAAGGAAGCTTTGGACCTGGAGCTGACAAGACACATGCACCTTGAGCCAGTGTTCAAGGAGTTGCGTGATCTCAAGGCTGTTTGGACTGTGTTGTCAGGAATCTGGAATCAAATTAGCAAGCTGAGGGAAATGTCGTGGGCTACTGTACAACCAAGGAAGCTCAGGCAGCATATCGATGGCTTGCTGAGCTCGACCAAAGAGATGCCAACTAGGATGCAGCAGTATGCTAGTTTTGAATATGTGCAGGAAACGTTACACGGATTGCTGAAATCTCACTTGATTGTTTCGGACTTAAAGTCGCAAGCATTGAAGGATAGACATTGGAAGCAGCTATTCAAGGTCTTGAGACTGCCTGCCCAGATTAGTTTGACATTGTGAGTGGTACACCCTTCATTCCTAACTCCTTCTAACGTGCCGCTGTAGGATGACTCTTGGTCACATCTATGACTTGGACCTGAAGAAGAACGAGGCGATCATCAAAGAAGTTATTTTTCAAGTGCAGGGAGGGGTACGCGTCTGTTTTTAAAGTGTTGAATATTACTCACCTCACTTTAGATGGCACTAGAAGAATATATCAAACAGGTTAAAGAGGTTTAGACGAATTACACTCTTGATCTGGTCAACTACCAGAACAAGTGTCGTCTCATTAGGTGAGGTTGCTTGCATGTCCCTCTCCTACTGAGGCTGATTCAGAACATTGCAGAGGGTGGGATGATCTCAACAAGTGCAGCGAAAACTTGAATTCCTTAATGGCTATGAAGCTGTCACCGCATTATAAAGGTAATTCTCTCGTAGTGGCATATGAGACCTGGGGCTGATATATCCTACCTTCAGTTTTCGAAGAAGAGGTTAGCCTCTGTTAAAAATTCTCTCATTCGATGGTTGACTTTTTCGTTCAGGCAGGCTCATGGGAGGAAAAATTGAACAGGATCCATGTTCTTTTCAGTACACCCCTCTTTTTGGTTTGGTTCAATAACGAAGATGCTACTTACTGGTCAATCTAGATGTTTGGCTCGACATTCAGTGCCAATGGGTCTATTTAGAAGGTATCTTCTCAGGTAGTGCTGACATCAAGCACTTGCTACCAGTCAAGAGCACCCGTTTCCAGAACATCAATGCCGAGTTCCTCACTGTTATGAAGAAAGTGTACAACTCACCTTTCGTCATCAATGTGATGAATATCCAGGGGATTCAAAAGACTCTTGAGCATCTTGCTGACCTTCTCAACAAGATTAAGAAGGCCCTCGGAGAGTATCTGGAACGAGAGCGTTCTTTGTTCCCTCGATTTTACTTTGTTGGTGATGACGACTTGCTGGAGATTATCGGCAACAGCAAGGACATCCTACGCATCATGAAGCACCTGAAGAAGATGTTTGCTGGCATCTCGACCATCATACTTGATGAGGAGTTGACGCAGATCCAGGGTATGGCCTTGAGGGGAGGAGAGGAGGTCCGATTCACGGAACCTATTCTTCTGAAGGACTTCCCCAAGATCAACGACTGGTTGACCAAGATCAAGTCCTCGATGCAACTTTCGCTGGCTATGCTGCTTTCCGAAGCAGTTACTGAGCTGCAGTCCTTCTATGGGACTGGTACAAAATTTCCAATGGAACAATTTCTGGCATGGATGGAGAAATATCCAGCTCAATTAGTCACACTGGCTGTGCAAGTCACATGGACAGCATCCATTGAATCTTCTCCCAAATCCAGTCAGCCTCCTGAGCAACTGTTGGAGACTGTTCATCAGGCGTTAGACCTTTTTGCAGATATTGTCTTGCAGGAATTGAATGCAGTCACACGTCGCAAATGCGAGCATCTCATTACCGAGCTAGTACATCAATGTGATGTTACCCGCACTCTTGTTCAACAACGTGTTGTCAACAAAACTAGTTTCACTTGGATGTATCAGATGTGATTCTACCTTGACAAGAGTATCGACAACCATTTGGATAGGCTAGCAGTCAGGGTTGCTACGCAACTTTCCCCTATGGATGGGAGTACTTTGGTGTGCTCGACAGACTTGTACAGACACCATTAACAGACCATGTCTAACTGACACTTACCCAGGCTTTGGACACACAGCTTGGTGGTGCACCCTTTGGACCTGCCAGGACTGGTAAGTTTTTTTTGGCACACCAAGTATTTGCATCTCTCTCACACATGTTTCAGGGAAAACTGAATCTGTCAAGGCACTTGGTGTTCAGCTGGGCCGATTCGTACTGGTGTTCTGTTGTGATGAGAACTTTGACTTCAAAGCCATGGGTCATATATTTGTCAGACTGTGTCAAGTCGGCACTTGGGGTTGTTTCAATGAGTTCAATCGGCTCAAGGAGCGCATTCTCAGTTCCGTGTCTCAGCTGGTGCAGACCATTCAGGAAGGTCTTGCATCTTTGGTTAAGAATCCGAACACCGAGATTGAGCTGGTTGGGAAGAGCTTGAAGATCAACAAGAACATGGGTGTGTTTTGCTTGTGTTTCATATTATCCAAATGAAGGCTAATCTAATTTGTCTGCCTAGGAGTCTTCATTACCACTGATTTGAACTATGCTGGTCATTCTCAGCTACCTCCTAACTTGACCAAACTCTTCAGACCGTAAGTCATGTGCAAATCTGTTATCATTGCGTCTTTTAACACTTTTGTTCTTAGCATGGCCATGACTTGACCAGATCACGAGCTCATTGTGTGGGTCATGCTATTCTCGCAAGGTTTCTGTACTGCAGAATCTTTAGCATCGAAGATTGTACCGTTCTTTAATCTTTGTGACGAACAACTTTCCCCACAGCCTCACTACGATTTTGGTCTTCGAGCTCTCAAAGCGGTTTTGGCTAGTGTGGGTATCTTGAAACGTGAACGTTTATTGAATGCAAAGAATGAAGGTGAGGATGCAGTTGGCCTTTCCGATTCCATCTCTGAGCAAATCATCCTCATTCAAAGTGTGACAGTAACTATTGTACCGAAATTAGCTGCTGATCCTTTGTACCTCTGTGGCCTACTATACAAGTTGCCTTTTCAGGGAGAAAGTCCCACTTAGTGGGACTTTCTGCCAAATATGGCAGTGGCTGTGCTCTCACAACTTCTGTCGGGGTTAGGGTTACTAACGCGCATCTGAATCTTCAAGACTACCCAGCCAAATGGTAGATCTCTTTGAAATAGAGTATGCCACTCTTCTCGGTCAAGGGATTTCCAGACAATCCATCATTGCTCCATGCTAATTTAGTCCGTGGTCACCTTCCATGCTCATTTAGCCTGTGGTCACCTTCAGCCTCTCGACCAGTTTCGAGGTTGGATGCATCGCAAACCCCTAGCATCATGGAGGCATGTATTGAATAAGAACATGGGTGTGTTTTCTTGTGTTTCATACTATCAAACTGATGGCTCATCCAATTTGTCTGCCCAGGAATTTTCATTACAACCAATCCGAACTATGCTGGTTGTTCTCAGCTGCCTCCTAACTTGAGGAGGCTCTTCAGACTGTAAGTTATACACAATTCTGTTATCATTGCGTCTTTTAAATATTTTGTTCTTAGCATGGCCATGGCACGACCAGATTGTGAGCTCATTGTGCAGGTCATGCTATTCTTGCAAGGTTTCTGTACTGCAGAATCTTTAGTGTTGAAGATTGTACCATTCTTCAATCTTTGTGATGTACAGCTTTCCCCACAGCCTCACTCAGCACTGCGACTTCAGTCCTCGAGCTCTCAAAGCAGTTTTGGCTAGTGCAGGTATATTGAAACATGAACGTTTATTGGGTGCCAAGAACGATGGCAAAGACGTGGTTGGCCTTTCCGATTCCATCTCTGAGCAAATGATCCTCATTCAAAGTGTGACAGAAACTATTGTACCGAAATTAGTTGCTGACAACGTGCCTTTGCTCACCAAGTAAGTTATTACTTAGAATGCTTTTGTTGTTTTCTAAGCTTTTTATTAGCCTCTTAGCTGATGTATTTCCTGATGTTGATTATATGCCTGTTGACTTGGATCAGCTGCGTGAAGAAATCTTCAAAGTATGCAAGGAGCGTCAATTGGTGGAGGGTGAACAATGGATTGCAAAGATCCTACAGCTGTATCAAATCCAAAAGATTCAGCATGGTTTAATGATGGTCGGGCCCTCTGGCAGTGGTAAAACCAATGCCTGGCAAGTTCTTCTGGCAGCCCTGGAATGTCTAGATGGTGTAGAAGGCATATCTTACATGATTGATCCCAAAGCCATGCACAAGGATGCTTTGTATGGTACTTTGGACTCTACCACCAGAGAGTGGAATGGCAGTCTCTTCACCCACATTCTCTGAAAAATTGTTGACGATGTTCGAGGAGAGTAGTAAATGGCACTGGATCATTTTTGATGGTGATGTAGACCCAGAGTGGGCAGAGAACTTGAAAAGGTTTGTGTTTTGCTTGTATGCCAGTACATCATTCTAACTAGGATTGTAGTGTTCTTGACAACAACAAACTTCTAACTCTACTGAATGGCAAGCAACTCAACCTTCCTCCGAATGTTCATATCATGCTTGAGGTGGAGCATTTGAAGTATGTGACTCTCACTACTGTCAGTCGATGTGGTATGATCTGGTTCAGCGAGGATGTTGTGGAGCCCTCTATGGTCTATTACAATTACCTGGCAACGCTTTCATCAGTCCTGCTCGATGCAGATGAGGAAGACTCAGGTGGTGATTCTCTTGCCTGAAGAAACAATGAGACTTTGCCTTCTGAAGCAGCGGCGTCTGCTGCCCTTGGAATACAGAAGCAGGTAGCCTCAATTTTGGAACACTACTTCTCAGACAGCGACCTTGTTGGTTTGACTTTGACCTTCACTGAAACAATTGAACATATCATGGACTTCACTGCCACCAGAGCCCTCAGTACTTTATTTCCCCCCCTCAACAAAACCGTTCGCAATATAATTGAATACAACTTCCAACACCCAGACTTCCCCCTTCCCCCTGAGAAGGTGGAGCAGTATAGCACCCACATTCTCTGAAACGACGTTAAACTATTTAAACCCCTCTGTCCTAAACAAGTTGCCTTTTTGGGCAGAAAGTCCCACTAAGTGGGACTTTCTGCCAAATGTGGCAGTGGCTGTGCTCTTGCAACTTCCGTTGGGGAGTGACTTGCCTCTGCTCTGCCAGGCAGTTCATTACTCGACTACAATGTGCAGGTCACTACAGGAGACTGGTCAGCCTGGAAGTCAAGAGTGCCCACCATCAAAATCGAAGCCCATGCAGTTACAGCTTCAGACGTGGTTGTGCCCACAATGGACACTGTTCACCACAAAGAAGTTCTGTATTCTTGGCTTTCAGAACACAAGCCTCTTATGTTGTGTGGTCCTCCTGGTTCCAGAAAGACAATGACTCTATTCAGTGCTCTCCGAAAGCTTCCTGACATGGAGGTCGTTGGCCTGAACTTCTCAAGCGCCATTACACCGGAATTGATACTGAAGACATTCGAGCAGTACTGCGAGTACCATAAGACTCCTAATGGTGTTGTCTTAGCTCCCATTCAGATCGGCCAGTGGCTTGTTGTATTTTGCGATGAGAACAATCTTCCAGCTGCAGACAAGTATGGTACTCAGTGTGTCATTTCATTTACTAGGCAATTGGTAGAATCAGGGGGATACTGGCGCGCAAGTGATATGGGCTGGGTCAAGCTGGAACATATCCAATTTGTTGGCGCATGCAATCCTTCCACCAACCTAGGTCGTGTACTGTTGAGCCACCGTTTCCTGCATCACGCACCCTTGGTCATGGTTGATTATCCCAGAGAAGTTTCCTTGAAGCAGATTTACGGGACATATAACTGCACTGCGCTCAAAGTTGTACCCAATCTTTGAACATACGCCGAGCCACTGACAGAGGCGATGGCTTCATTCTATCTCACCTCACAGAAGCGCTTCACCACAGATATTCAAGCACATTACGTTTACAGTCCTCATGAGCTCACATGTTGGGTCAGAGGTATTTACGAGGCCATTCGTCCCCTTGAGATCCTGTCTGTCGAAGGACTCCTTCGTGTTTGGGCACACGAAGCCCTTCATCTGTTCCAGGACTGTTTAGTCACTGAAGAGGAGCAGATCTGGACTGATAAAAATATTGATGCTGCTGCCATGGAACATTTCCCGACTATCAATCGAGATGAAGCACTCCATCGACCAGTTCTGTTCTCTAACTGGACCTCAAAGGACTATATTCCAGTAGACTGGGAAGCCCTGCATGAATACACCAAAGCTCATTTAAGGGTGTTCTATGAGGAAGAGTTGGACGTCCCTCTCGTTCTTTTCAATGACGTCCTGGATCATGTTCTACGAATTGATTGTGTATTTTGACAAGTGCAAGGATGTCTGCTGCTCATTGGTGTCAGTGGTAGTGGCAAGGTGAGTCCTTATTGTCTTATTATGTACAAGCACTCTAATCCAATATACTTCCCAGACCACCTTGTCTTGTTTTGTAGCTTGGATAAATGGCTTGAGCATTTTCCAAATCAAGGTCTCTAATAAGTATACTGGTGATGACTTCGATTAGGACTTATGAACTGTCCTTCGACGAGCTGGGTGCAAAGGTGAGAAGATCTGTTTCATCATGGACATGTCAAATGTCCTTGATTCTGGTTTCTTGGAACGAATGAACACCTTACTAGCTAATGCTGAAGTCCCCAGTCTCTTCGGAGGTGATGCGTACCATTGTGCTTGTAAAGTGTTTCATTACAGATGAATGTCAATACAGACATCATGCAGTACCTACTTAGCTATGTTACTGCCTGTACAGTAGCACCATGCACGAGCTGTGTAGTTTGGTCTACCATGCGCTTGCCCCCACTGGGCTGGTGTTTCCAGCTGAGCTTCTGCACACTACTGGCATATATCAGAAAGGTGATATTTAAATATGCACATTGTGACTACCATTACACCATAGAAGCATACCATCCTTATAACATATTCAATATTCCATAACATGACGGTAAGTAAGTGGAGAAAAAGTCTAGACAGGGAGTAGTAAGGTATGCAGAATTGCGATAGGGAAAGGAAAAAAGGACATGGTGAGGGAATGAATTGCTACTAGCAGGAGTCGAACCCACCAACTAACAAATCTCTGAAGAGAATGTAGTGTGGCTACCATTACACCATAGCAGCCTACAGCAGTAGGGAACAGGAGAGAAGCATCTGTATCTGCAGAATATCTGATGAGATCTTTCGAGGAATTAGCACAAACACATGGGAACAGTGATCTCTGCTCTCTGCTACCGTCACACCAACCACACCAACCATCTCTCTCTAAAGGACTAATGGCTTATAGATCTGTTGTTGATAAATTGGCATACCAGACAGCATTGGGTCTTTTACCTCACCTGGTCTGTGAAGATCTCTTTCCAGACAAGAAAGAATTAGATGCACATCTGGTCTCTACTTGGCGCAATGCTTGCTTGAAGGCAGATTTGTCTCTGAATATAAACAATGAAATTGTCTCTGCAGTAAGTCTTGCAGTTGTTCATTGAAAGCCTTACATTTTAATGACTGATAATATGATGTTGAAGATTACAACCTATGACAAAGATATTATAAACAACATTTTGGAAGAAGCAAGAGTTCTAGTTGCAAGGTCATACCAATTGAGAAGTCATATTAGAGTTCTAAACAAAGCTGCCATCTTGGAGGAGGTTTCTTACCTTCTCACAAAGGGCAATTTTTTGTTCAAAGTATGGAATTATATCACCAATTCTATGATTTCTACTTACCTCTTGTTGCTACAGAATCCATATGAGAGAGAGGGATTCCTCCTCAATCCTTGCTTTGAAGAGGTTCTGTGCATAGTTTATGATGTATTGTCCAAGGTTGCAAATTTTGATGTGCAATCATTTGGGAGAGAAGGTATACCATTACCAAGTCTTGCATTCACAACAACTATGGTAAGAACCTATGCTTGTACTAGCAATATATTTGCTAACTAGTGTTAAAACAGATCTTTCATTGCCTTCGGGAATGGAGCTCAGGCAATCTGGAAACACTTTCTTTTGATAGAGAGATATATGAGCATGTATATCAATGCCATCTTCAGACAACGGAAGAGCTTGATCAAAAGAGCAATTTTATGCACAAGGCAAGACTCTTTTACCATGATCGAATAAGGTGAGTGGCTATTTTAGAATATGCAGCATATATGACTCTATTTACACTGTTTTCAAGGTTACATCATGCTGTTGCAGAGGTAGATGGATGCAATATTGAACTTGATGAAAGAGAAATTGACACTGCACATTGATTTTGGAACAAATTTTTTCAATGTGGCTCAAGATAGCTGGTGTACAAAGCCTGGCTTACCACACTGAAATTATCCTTATGTGCTGTTCTCACATGTACAAAGATCATATACTTATAAGTATATAGATCAATCCAAACGCATTTTTTTTTTCTTGTTTGAGATACTTGAGGTCATCAAGCTGGTGTATGTAGTCCACCGAAGATAGTCGTTCATAGCCAGGACTCCTGATCACCAATTATTTATAATAGTGAGGAAAAAAAAAAGTAGGCCACGGGGAAGGCATGAATCACTTCTAGTGGGACTCGAACCCACACTACCAGCAGACATGCAATGATGAACCTTCATGTGTGGAGTGACTACCATTACACCATAGAAGCTTCTCGAAGTGGTCAGTTTCATATCTTATCCCAATACAGAAAGTGAAATTGACAAAAGATCACGAATTCAAGTGTCTAAATAGATTCTGGCACCTATGCATTATGCTTTGTCATTCATGGACAGTGTGCTTATGCAGAGCATGGGAGTACAAGTCCTGACGCATTTTTTTTTCTTGTTTTTTTTCTTGTTTTTTTTGTTGGTTCGGCATTTGAATTGTGATTATGTAACTGTCTCTATATACTGATAATCTGATAATCTGGAGTGCGAACGCCTCCCATGGATGACAACTCTGTAATGGATGTGGTCATGCAAGATGCGTCTGAGGCTGCCTCGGAGATACGCAATGTTCACGATGAATTGATTGCTTGGAGTCAGGATTCAAGGGGTAAAACGGTCAAATACGAGTTCGACAACCTAGTCACAGAAGTCACCGAGAAACAGGCCAACATTGAATATATCAGAAATGTCGCTATTATCTTGATTGCCCACATCAATGTTAAAATGCTGTTGGCGCTACGGCTAATGATTTTGGGACCGGGCAATCGTCCGAGGATGCTGCGCAGCGATGACACAGGCCTGTTGGCACTCGTGAAGGCAGGGGATTTTGCTGAGTTCATGCTCAATGCATGGGTTGATCGTACATACTCCGATACTATATGTCTTTTGTTCTTGGAAACTCATGACGCAACAGCACCTCCTACGCACTATAATGTTCTTCCGTGAGTAATCATTTCAACTGGAAGGTCATGGTCATCATAATTTGGTTTAGACCTGCGCAGGCGCAAGAACTTGATCAAGCATTCAAAACGTCATTCGTTGGAGATGGCGCCCACTGGATGAAAGATGCAATTCAAAACTACAACGAGATGTATAAGCAGGACATTCACTATGGGAAGATGATAGCCTTTGTGCAGAGCAGTGCAACTGGCAAGTCTCAAACACTAGAGGAGTTATCTAGGCAGGTTCGTTGAGGTATGGCTTGATATATCACGCTGTCGTTGAACTGTTATATCTAGAATCTGATGGTCACAATCTGCTTCCGAGATATTCACAATCGTGAAATAGAACCAGATAAAGGTTGGCCCCCGGGCGATAAACCTGTCTGTGAGTTCTTTTCAAACCCTCCAAATCCCAATGAGGGCAAGTACAAGGTAAGTACATATTTCAATTCCACCGAGCATTACACTCAACCTTCTTTAGGGAGAAGAGCTTGCCGCTGCCTTTATGGGAGCTCTTATGGCTGTAGTGACAGAGCAGCTCAAAGATTCACAATCCAAGTCGGTCGAAGATGTCATTTCCGCATTCCGTGAGCATTGGATGATCGATGACCCAACCAAAGCGGAGCAGTCGCCACGTTGGGCATCGTTCGAGAAGGTCTGTAAGAAGGCCATCGAGATGCTGGAACTCAATGAGCGCAAACTATTGGAGACGCGGTACGAGGCGGAACCCTCTTCCCGAATCAGTAGCGAGGGGAGTGCCAGTGGACAGAACAGACCAGCTAAAAAAC
>RCHF01001534.1:0-14603 GCA_003987895.1 Neonothopanus nambi | reverse complement strand
GTTCCTGCATCTGCTCCTGATGCTACTATTGCTCCGAGCGCCGCTCCTACCAATGCCGCTGCTTCGGAAACCGCTCCTGCATCTACTCCTGATGCTACTATTGCTCCGAGCGCCGCTCCTACCAATGCCGCTGCTTCGGAAACCGCTCCTGCATCTGCTCCTGATGCTACTATTGCTCCGAGCGCCGCTCCTACCAATGCCGCTGCTTCGGAAACCGCTCCTGCATCTGCTCCTGATGCTACTGTTGCTCCGAGCGCCACTCCTACCAATGCCTCTACTGACAGTATAGCTGCTTCAGCGACTGCTACTGCTGGCAATACGGCCACCTCTGTTGCTGCTGGTTCTGTGAATGCGAAGACTGGTAAAGCCGAATTCGGAAAAAACGCGCGCAAGTAATTTTGGATCGGCTCAAGCTTCGTTTCTTCTCCGCCTAACTTATTGCTTTCGTTATTCTTGAG
The DNA here is from genome assembly GCA_003987895.1 of Neonothopanus nambi. Taxonomy (NCBI): domain Eukaryota; kingdom Fungi; phylum Basidiomycota; class Agaricomycetes; order Agaricales; family Omphalotaceae; genus Neonothopanus; species Neonothopanus nambi. The sequence goes on along the minus strand of RCHF01001534.1, from coordinate 14,145 downwards.
TCTATCACTTCCAGGCAGATTGATTTAGGGCAAGAATTATGAACATGTAATGTATTTAGAGGGTCGTCAAATATATAGATGGATAATGACGTTTGAGTCTGCGAACATCGAAGGTGGGAAGAACTGACTGGATGACTGTAGATGGCGTCAGCCTTGATCAAACAAATCTTTTTATACTAGTTTAGATCCTGATATTTCAATCTTTGAAGAGGAAGAGACCGATCTACTTCGCGGCAAGGCCAAAGGAAAAGAGAGAGCCACAGAACATTGCACACTGCCTCTAATCAAGAGCAACGATCTTTCCCGAAGCCTCGTCACTATACCAAGATCAACCGGCGAAACAAATACACCAAAATTTTCAACACTTCAACAGTCAGATCGCTTTCGGAACATCACTTCCGCGGACATATTCGGAGTCACGATTATCCCAAACCATTGTTGCTTCGGCATTCCTCCGTCATTCTCGAGCTTAACGTCGTAGGTCATCAGGATGTGCCCGACAAGGGCTTTCAGTTCGTTCACAGCAAAGAACCTTCCAGGGCTACCTCGAAATTTGCATTAGTACACGCAGAAAGAAAATAGCAAAAAGGAAAAGTCACCAAGCATGACGTCCTTGTCCAAAGGCCATAAAACCCGGGGCTGGTGTCACCATCTGATGCTTGGAACCTCCTTCCTGGTTCTCCGTACCAAAGAATCTGAGAGGGTCGAAGTCCCACGGATTCTCGTACAGAGCCTGTACACGGATATACACCAATGCATTCAGTTTCAAACAGATCTGGTCAAAAGTAAAGACTCGTACCTCGTCATGGTGAACAGGAAATGAATGACCTGTGACAATCGTTCCAGCTGGGACAGTAGTTCCATCCGAGAACGTGAAATCTTTGAGTAACAAGCGACTCATGGCAGCTTGAACAATATATAAATATATGAATAAGTGATGCAGAAGGGTATTGAATACGCACGCCCACCACTACCGGAAAATCGTTCACATTCTTTGAGAAAACTGTCCATCTTATGCATTTGGCTCATGGCATCTTTGGTCCAACCAAACTCTGCAGTTGTGGACGAGACTTCTTCACGTAATGACTGTGCGAAGGAGGGATTGGCGGCAAGGTGCAAGAGAGCATTTGTGAAGGCCTGAATTTGCAGTTTTGGTAAGTCAGGAAGAAAAGGAAAGTGGATAGAATCATACCATGCTCTGAAGAGTTTTATATCATTAATCACTAGTCATGGAAAGATGGCAACAACAGAACGTACTGTAGTGTGGATAGAAGCAAATTCGATGAAAAGCACCCTAGAGATCAGATCAGGAATTGTGTGCCGTGCTTCTTTACCAGTGGCCGCACTCAAACACCAAGTCAACAAGTCATTCTAGGGCGCGCTACTTTTGAGATATTTTTTCGCGGTTATGAGCTGTAATCCACGTACGGGTCTATCCGAATCTCCACCTCCTTCAGCTTCTTGCGCGAGGCGTTCTTCAATCAAAGGTTTGAGATACTTAGTGGCAAATTTTCGGTTGGCTCGTGGCTTTGGTAGCAAGCGTCCAACAAGGCTTCATTATTTGAGGTACAGAACATGAGCATACGCAAGCAATAAGCTCAACGAGCACTCACGGTCTCAAAAATGCTGGTGCAAGAAGGATGATCTGAGCCGAAATTGCAACATCGACCGTGAAATCGACCGTGAAATTCTGGCAAAAAAAAGGCCTAGTTGGCAACGATTGCTTCTTATCTAAACGGAATCAAAGACTCACAATCCACTTAGAATCACGACCTATAGAAGAACTACATTCAACAACATTGACGATGGTTGAGAAAGAGAGCTCACAGAGAGGTACTCCAACGAAAAAGCGGTTGACCGCTCTAGATACAATATGAAGGCTCGTCTTATAGGCAGGAACCTTGACCCATTCTGTTGGCGAAGATTATTATTCCAGCGAAGGACAGGTTGGATCATCCTCTCTTACCATTTGTAGCTGGAATGCTGTCTGCAAAAGCAGCTACAATCTCCTCCATTATATCCGCGAATCGATCCCCAATGGCACGCGTAAGCGGTGCGCGTACTACACCAAGGTGATATGGGTCTTCACGTATAGATTTGCCTATGTTGTAATCCAATTGCATGATCTAGAAAGCGCGTTCCTCGTCAAAAAGCCAGAGTACCTGAGGAGAGATAGTCGTACCTCGTCACCGGCTGGTATCATGACAGTATCTGGTGCCTTCCGCATATCCTCAACCGCTTGAGGACCTGACGTGATTATTTCCCAGTGGTTCAAGGATGGAATCTTGAATGGGCGTCCTTGGTACTAAAGCCCAAAGAGCGATATGAACTTGGCCGGGAATGCTGCTGGACAAACACAACGCAGTACCTTTTTGTAGCCCTCTTGTAGCATTTCTTGCCCGTGTGTGAAACATCTAAACACTCCGATATACGAAGAAAGGAATCCTGCAGGCCCAACGGTCGGTATGGCGTCCAACTAGATGAAATGGAGCACTTGAAATAACTGATATTCAGCTGGAGAACATGAACTTGCCTTGGCCTTATGAGCTCGCCATTTCTTGTATCTGGGAGCCAGGAGTATGGCAACGGAAGTTAGGAGAAGAATAGCAGGAGTCGAGGGAAACATGGTCGGAGGGGTTGGCTTGAGATCGAGACCGAGTTGGTTAAATAACTGACAGGCGTAATGAGACCTGAGTTTCGCTCTTCCTGCCCATTTTTGACTAGATTTCTTCAACGGATTCATTTTCATTACTCAATAGTGGCGGCATAAAGTAAACTCGACATTTGATAATGCTTCAAGGATTCCTTGTCGCTTGCACAACTCCATTATGGCCAGAATCACGTACATACCTGACGTTGCCTCAGAAGAGCGAGTCAACCAGCGAGTTCTGAGCGAGTTCTGATATGGCATCCGAGGGACCCAGGGTATTCATGGTGTGTATTGGACGCGTCGTTCCGCAATGGTATTCCTCCAGGTAAACAACCCAGGTCACCAAACAACTCCACCGTAAAACCCTCAGACTTCAGTCAAGAAACCCTGCATGCACGCATATTCGGAGGCGAAATACGTCCAGAACTGAGCGACAGTTGCATAAATAGGTGGTACGAGGTAGATAGAAAATCGCCCCTTTTAACTTTCTCGTCACGCTTCTTCATCGGCCAAACCCTGCCAAACCCAGAGAAGACGATACAAGACAGCACGAATGAAGAGAAAGGGTGGAGAAAGGATTGCATTTGGCTACTACTTACTCGGACCCTCGCGGCTGCCGAGAAGGAAAAACGCAAGAAAAACGAAGCTTCTATAGAGGGATGGCGACTACGTACGACGTATATTATTTGGCGCGGAGAATTCATCAAGTAAACCTACTCATCTGAACACAAGTAATGTTCGAACGCGAACAGCATTACAATTGGTCTTCAAAACGTCAATTAGTAAAAGAAGATGTGGGTCGATTTCCCGTATCCCAGCCATCGTAGCTACTTACCATCTCCAATGCTTATGCTATAGCTATGGCAGACCACCATGTTTTGGACAAGAAATGGTAAGACTAGGTATGAATACTTCTTCCATTGAACATGACCGAATTCATGACCACCACGTCTGCAGTGTCTCCTGATAGGATCACAGATCCCCATGCTCCTACGGAAGTAGACCTTCGCAAGCCTGGTGCGGAAACTTGAACAATACATCTACAGACATCTACTAAAGGATCTTTGAACAGGCTGCTATGTAGGCCTCGGTACCATCCCAAACATGTTGAGTATACTACAGTGGAGGACAATTATACTCGTTCATGGGGGACTCTGCAAGAAGATGATGGCGATAGCCTGCAGAGTGCGGCGAATAATCAGATGGCCCAAGGGAGGTGGTTGAAAAGGTCAACGATTTGCTATGTACACCGCACAATAGGTAGTTATCATGTAATGCTCACCTTGTTCTGAATCTTCAGGTTACTCGCGCCCTCCGAATCTACTGCGATCCGTCTATCTATAACACGGCGTTTAAGTCCTCCTAGATCTTTCAACATCCACGATGGATCGAGTGCGTCCTACGTAATTTCCTCTGGCCCTTCGAGTTTATATTAGAATGGTTCGACCAAAATCCATTGGGTCAGATGGGTGTAGTCGATATGAGAGCAACTGTTGGAAAACGCGATACCTGAAATGACTGGTTAGTTGCATTTCTTGGCCCGAGTCATTTGCGATGGGTCTGCAGGTAACCCTTGAGACGTTCGGCGTTCTGGAGACCATCTCTGGTCGGCAGCCTACTGGGGAACCTAAGCCTAAGTAATCTTCAAAATGCTGTCGAGATGGCTAGGAATGACATGCAGTGCGTCTTGACAATAGTATACATGTCGATGTCTCGCTGACTATGCAAAATCCACGTTCCATCATCTCGTGAAATGATATTCGGCCCATTCGGGGGCAATACTCACGAGACGTTACGGATGAGCGCGTCGAGAACAAAATACGAGTCCCTGTAGTCGCGCTCGCTGCTGAATTAAAATTGGCCGCAATCTTTGTGACAAGACAGGCGGTGAGACGCCTGATCTCTGGCTTCATACTCGAGTCTTTCATCAGGAAGTAACCAGGCTAATTTGGAATCGCACTGAAACTGAAAGAAGGCCACTTCAAGGATCTCTTGTTGAGCTCGCGCCCCCGCCCGCCCAGCGAGCGGTATCTCGCACCACTAGAGCTGGTGCGATGAACTCCGCGGCCGATTTAATGATGGAGTTTCCTACTCGGCTGATTGATGCCTTGCCTCCAAGTCTTTGTGTATGTCACTCAGAGCTCAAAAGTGAGGCTTCCTGTGTCCTCGTTTGGCAGAAATTTGCGGTATCCGTGACATACTACGCGGATTATAATAATTGACCATCTTTTTCTTATTAAACCTTATATTGCAACGTACATTTGTCCTTGGTTGAAGATGTTACAGAATTTCCGTAACTGCGACGAATTGGCAGTACGACCTTGGAAGATCTGCTTAATTCTTCTGCTAATAAAACATGCCAACATGCTGCGCGCGTTCTCGAGCTTTGCCGAACACCCCATAAACTGCTGCAGAGGGGATGAGCATTTGGCAGAGACCCGAAGACTACGTATGTTCATTGGGGCATAGAGTGAGAAAGTGACATCTTGAGAACATCCTCATGGATAGCAGTATTCCTCAATACTGGTCAATGAGTTAGACAACCGTCATAAGCACAGGATTAAAAAGCTAAAACGATACATAGGAATGAAAATGAGCAAGTGGGAGAATTTTGTGTTTCATGCCTTGAACTGCCTCTGCTTCTCCTTCTCCCACCGAGCCATCATCAATTGCATTCCTTCTGACCGTGACCTGATTGCCATCGCAGGAGTGAGCCTATGCATTTGTGCAGCTTGTAGTTGCGCACTCAATGCAGAGTCGTTTCGAATGACCTGTCAAATGAGTTGAACGAAAGGAAGGTGGTGTACAGGTGAAAGCGTGTGAGCACATACCGATCCGATCGACAGGAAGAAAGAGAAGGACGCAGCGCTGTTGAGCATGTACTTTGACAGAGTTGACAGAACTCCGTTAGGCCCCGGACCATACCTACAGAGAGACGGCAAGTACTGTTTAGAGTTCCGCAGGATATGACGGTGCAGGGGGCATACCTAATAATTGACCATGAACCAAAGATGAATCCTATGGTTAGCCCGACACCTCCACCCATTAGCGCACCCATTCTGCCAGAAGAGAGCAGAGATTTAATGAAGTCATAGATTTAAGCGTGAAAGTACCGCGTACTTGACTAGACTCTTGTTACCATTAATTTACAAATGAAAAGAGAAATGACATACGCTTCTCGAGAATAGGTCGGTCCTGAGGAGCTTGCATTATTCTATACTAGAATGAAGCAAGATTTTATTTGGAGTCGAGGTGGATCTGGAGGAAAGAGAAAAAGTGACCCACGCTGGGGCCCGGATGTATTATGAAATAACTTGACGCGGCAAGGTTGAAGGCCGAGCAATGAACTGAACTACGACCACGACGACTGCTGACAGTGCGAACAATTAATATTTAATGACTGGCCTTCCCGTATTTCCTGATGCACAACAGGCTCAGATAAGTCAGTTTTGTCTACGAAGCCCTCGATTTGCTTGAATGTAACCTATGCGTAGTTCGTGCCCACCAACGGGACTTGTATCATGTCTCTTCGTTGCGAGAGCAAGCAGAGAACGTTTTTCGGGCGTGGCTAGGTTAGCATTCATGGCTCAATATTGAATGAATGCTCATTTCAGCTCTAGGAACGCGTAGATTGACGAGGTGGGACAAGGAAATTGACCTGCTTGCCAAACTGATGTATTATGGTCTTACGACCGGTCGGGGTGAGGCTGCACTCTTCTAATTCTAATCCAATACCCATGGCCGCATCATAGCGACTCAAACCCTGGGAGAGGAATATACCGACATTTGGCAGTACTCAACTTCCACAAGACTTGCTCCTCCATCGCCATGGGTGCGCGCGGCATTGGTTCTCCTTCCGACTTTACCTTCTTATCTTTTGGCGCGATTCATCAATTTGGCGTCGCTCAATGTCCATTCTCCAAGGCTTGCCATGTTACTGAAGAATTTACCAAGTATTTTCGAAGTAGCGACGGAGATCAACCTCGCAGTGTTTTACATTCGAGGAGGATATTATGATTACATGAAACGGTTACTTGGTATTCGATATGTAGGTGTGCAGGCTTTTTCAATTGATCATGATTTTCTCATCAATGACACGGACTAGCTCTCATCTTTGCCCGAGAATCCTCACACTCGACCGCCCTCTTACTCGCTGCTCGGCGTGCTGCTCGCAGTCAGATTGCTGTATCGGCTGATAACCTTCATCCGAGATTACCGTTCTTCTCGTAGTACCCCGGAGAAAGGCAAGCAACCATCAAGACGTCAAGCTCCTGAGGAAGCTGAAACTTTCTTGGATGACCGATCGGTGTCTTATCTACTTGACTCTGTCGACCCTGAAAACGAACCCGTAAAGCCCGCAGAAGAGGATGAACGAACAATGCTTGATATTGCCTCTATTCCTGAACCTATCCGGGCATCTAGAAACTGTACATTGTGTCTTGAAGAGAGGACTGACAGTTGTTCGACTGAGTGCGGACATTTATTTTGCTGGAAGTGCATCGTTGGATGGGGCAGAGAAAAGGTAGGTTCACGAATATCTCGACTTCAATTTTGATGCTAACACTCGTGAAAACAGGCGGAATGTCCTCTATGTCGACAATCCTTGACCCTCACACGCCTGTTGCCGATTTATAACTTATGAGTCGTATCCTGGAAACGCTAATGTATACATAGATTACACTCGAGGAGGGAACATCGGACGTTTAAAAACAATTGACAAGGTGTTTATACTACTTGCTGTATAAGAGTAATATTGTCGCCTTTCAGGAGGATGCGGCCTAGAAAAATCATCAATATACTGAGTATGAGGGGCAGGAATTTGAGCATGCCTAGCTCTCTCCGTGGTTTTGCATCCTTCACGAATACCTCAGCAGCTTCATCCATCACGATGTTCATGAACTCATCGAATCCCTGTAAAGAAAAAATGGTGAACAATCTGGCATCTTGTAGAATATGAGAAAATTTCAAAGTAAAAAGTTCTCTGGGCGAAACTTTCGCGGACGAGAAGGCATGCAGTTGCAGTCGCCCTTGCAACGGGGGTGTTCAACGCATGCGATATAATAGAATGTAATGGACGCACAATGATTCGACCTTCAATCCTCATCTCAATGTTGTCGTAGAGCCAGATTACGACTTTTGTTCTCTACATCAATCAATGAAAATTAACACAAGTTTTCGTAGATTGAAGTTCGGCTTGCCTGCTGAAGATTTTTGAAGATGACATTCTGCACGAAAAGAGAATGAGCAATCAGGAAATTGGAGAAAAATTGGACGTGTCATACGATGGGCTGGACCATCACACGCTGCTGGCGGCCTGACATGATGGGCGATGGTTAAAGAGCAGCTCAGACAGCAGAAAGCAAGTTCAAGTTGAAGTAGAGACTTAGAGGCTCTTAGAGGCTGAAGATAATTTGGCACGTGGTCACCTTCAGTCTCTCGACCAATTTTGAAGTTGGACGCGTCGCAAACCCTTACCATCATGGAGGTCTGTTTTAAATTTGCAATCCTTGGACTACTTAACTCATAATTTATCTAGCTATTTGCTCCTTCCAATTCCTCGACGGCGGCAGCCGTTACGTTCATCACATTTGTACAGGATCTCAAGAAGAAAACGAAGACATGGGGTCCTATGATCGAGTTATGCGCCAACGGCGAGAAGACATTAGAAAGATTCAGATACCAGTTTCCAGACGATTGGCTGTACAGCGACCAGCTAAGGGGAGAATGGAGTGCTTACAACGAAATTTTGAAACGGAAGAATGATTCGATTCAGGAGCAGCTCGGTAAGCTTCACATCTGCTTCAACGCTATGACTTTTTGATAGTAATACCTTCTTAGCTGGTCTGCAACTCAAGATTGTGGCTGAAGACAAGATTGTAGAGAACAAGATTAATGATATTCTTCTGGAATGGGAGCAGACTCGTCCCGTTCAAGGAAACATCCGCGCCGACACAGCAATGAATACCATCAACGTCTTCGAGGGCAAACTGAATCGCGTCCAGGAGGAATATGATCTTGTTTGTCGTGCGAAGGAAGCTTTGGACCTGGAACTGACGAGACACACGCGCCTTGAGCCGGTGTTCGAGGAGTTGCGCGATCTCAAGGCTGTTTGGACTGCGTTGTCGGGAATCTGGAATCAAATTAGCGAGCTGAGGGAAATGTCGTGGGCTACTGTACAACCAAGGAAGCTCAGGCAGCATATCGACGGCTTGCTGAGCTCGACCAAAGAGATGCCGACTAGGATGCGGCAGTACGCTGCTTTTGAATATGTGCAGGATACGCTACGCGGATTGCTGAAATCTAACTCAATTGTTTCGGACTTAAAGTCGGAAGCATTGAAGGATAGACATTGGAAGCAGCTATTCAAGGTCTTGAGACTTCCTGCCCAGATTAGTTTGACCTTGTGAGTGGTACACCCTTCATTCCCAACTCCTTCTAACGTGCTGCTGTAGGATGACTCTTGGTCACGTCTACGACTTGGATCTGAAGAAGAACGAGACGATCATCAAAGAAGTTATTTTTCAAGCGCAGGGAGAGGTACGCGTCTGTTTCTAAAGTGTTGAATATTACTCACGTCCCTTTAGATGGCACTAGAAGAATATATCAAACAGGTTAAAGAGGTTTGGACGAATTACACTCTCGATCTGGTCAACTACCAGAACAAGTGTCGTCTCATTAGGTGAGGTTGCGAACATGTCCCCCTCCCACTGAGGCTGATTCAGAGCATTGCAGAGGGTGGGACGATCTCCTCAACAAGTGCAGCGAAAACTTGAATTCCTTAACGGCTATGAAGCTGTCACCACATTATAAAGGTAATTCTCTTGTAATGGCATATGAGACCCGGGGCTGATATATCCTATATCCAGTTTTCGAAGAAGAGGTTAGCCTCCGTTAAAAATCTTCTCATTCGATGATTGACTTTTTCGTTCAGGCAGGCTCATGGGAGGAAAAACTGAACAGGATCCACGTTCTTTTCGGTACGTCCCTCTTTTTGGTTTGGTTCAATAACGAAGATGCTACTTACCGATCAATCTAGATGTTTGGCTCGACGTTCAGCGCCAATGGGTCTATTTAGAAGGTATCTTCTCAGGTAGTGCTGACATCAAGCACTTGCTACCGGTCGAGAGCGCCCGTTTCCAGAACATCAATGCCGAGTTCCTCACTGTCATGAAGAAAGTGTACAAGTCACCTTTCGTCATCGATGTGATGAATATCCAGGGGATCCAAAAGAGTCTCGAGCGTCTCGCTGACCTTCTCAACAAGATTAAGAAGGCCCTCGGAGAGTATCTGGAGCGAGAGCGTTCTTCATTCCCTCGATTTTACTTCGTTGGTGATGACGACTTGCTGGAGATTATCGGCAACAGCAAAGACATCCTACGCATCATGAAGCACCTGAAGAAGATGTTTGCTGGCATCTCGACCATCATACTTGACGAGGAGTTGACGCAGATCCAGGGTATGGCCTCGAGGGAAGGAGAGGAGGTCCGATTCACGGAACCTATTCTTCTGAAGGACTTCCCCAAGATCAACGACTGGTTGACCAAGATCGAGTCCTCGATGCGACTTTCGCTGGCTACGCTGCTTTCCGAAGCAGTTACTGAGCTGCAGTCCTTCTATGGGACCGGTACAAAACTTCCAATGGAACAATTTCTGGAATGGATGGAGAAATATCCAGCTCAATTAGTCACATTGGCTGTCCAAGTCGCATGGACAGCATCCGTCGAATCTTCTCTCGAATCCGGTCAGCCTCCTGAGCAGCCGTTGGAGACTGTTCATCAGGCGTTAGACCTTCTCGCAGATATTGTCTTGCAGGAATTGAATGCAGTCACACGTCGCAAATGCGAGCATCTCATTACCGAGCTAGTACATCAACGTGATGTTACCCGCACTCTTGTTCAACAACATGTTGTCGACAAAACTAGTTTCACTTGGTTGTATCAGATGCGATTCTACCTTGACAAGAGTATCGACAACCCTTTGGATAGGCTGGCAATCAGGGTTGCTGACGCAACTTTCCCCTATGGATGGGAGTACCTCGGTGTGCTCGACAGACTTGTACAGACACCGTTAACGGATCGTGTCTATCTGACACTTACCCAGGCTTTGGACACGCAGCTTGGTGGTGCACCCTTTGGACCCGCCGGGACTGGTAAGTTTTTTTTTGGCACACCAAGTATTTGCATCTCTCTCATACATGTTTCAGGGAAAACTGAATCTGTCAAGGCGCTTGGTGTTCAGCTGGGCCGATTCGTATTGGTGTTCTGTTGTGACGAGAACTTTGACTTCAAAGCCATGGGTCGTATATTTGTCGGACTGTGTCAAGTCGGTGCTTGGGGTTGTTTCGATGAGTTCAATCGACTCGAGGAGCGCATTCTCAGTTCCGTGTCTCAGCAGGTGCAGACCATTCAGCAAGGTCTTGCATCTTTAGTCAAGAATCCGAACACCGAGATTGAGCTGGTTGGGAAGAGCTTGAAGATCAACAAGAACATGGGTGTGTTTTGCTTATGTTTCATATTATCCAAATGAAGGCTAATCCAATCCGTCTGCCTAGGAATTTTCATTACCACTAATCCAAACTATGCTGGTCGTTCTCAGCTACCTCCTAATTTGACCAAACTCTTCAGACCGTAAGTTATGTGCAAATCTGTTTTAATTGCGTCTTTTAACTCTTTTGTTCTTAGCATGGCCATGACTCGACCAGATCGTGAGCTCATTGCGCAGGTTATGCTATTCTCGCAAGGTTTCCGTACTGCGGAATCTTTAGCGTCGAAGATCGTACCGTTCTTTAATCTTTGTGACGAACAACTTTCCCCACAGCCTCACTACGATTTCGGTCTTCGAGCTCTCAAAGCAGTTTTGGCTAGTGCGGGTATCTTGAAACGTGAACGTTTATTGAATGCCAAGAACGAAGGCGAGGACGCGGTTGGCCTTTCCGATTCCATCTCCGAGCAAATCATCCTCATTCAAAGTGTGACGGAAACTATTGTACCGAAATTAGTTGCCGACGATGTGCCTTTGCTCACCAAGTAAGTTATTACTTAGAATGCTTTCGTTGTTTTCTAAGCTTTTTATTAGCCTCTTAGCCGATGTATTTCCTGGTGTTGATTATATGCCTGTTGACTTGGATCGGCTGCGTGAAGAAATCTTCAAAGTATGCAAGGAGCGTCGATTGGTGGAGGGTGAACGATGGATTGCAAAGATCCTACAGCTGTATCAAATCCAAAAGATTCAGCACGGTTTAATGATGGTCGGGCCCTCTGGCAGCGGTAAAACCAATGCCTGGCAAGTTCTTCTGGCAGCCCTGGAGCGTCTAGATGGTGTAGAAGGTGTATCTTATGTGATTGATCCCAAAGCCATGCACAAGGACGCTTTGTATGGTACTTTGGACTCTACCACCAGAGAGTGGAATGATGGTCTCTTCACCCACATTCTCCGAAAAATCGTTGACGATGTTCGAGGAGAGAGTGGTAAACGGCACTGGATCATTTTTGATGGTGACGTAGACCCAGAGTGGGTAGAGAACTTGAATAGGTTTGTGTTTTGCTTGTATGCCAGTACATCATTCTAACCAGGATTGTAGCGTTCTTGACGACAACAAACTTCTAACTCTACCGAATGGCGAGCGACTCAACCTTCCTCCGAACGTTCGTATCATGTTTGAGGTGGAGCATTTGAAGTATGCAACTCTCGCTACTGTCAGTCGATGCGGCATGATCTGGTTCAGTGAAGATGTTGTGGAGCCTTCTATGGTCTATCAAAATTACCTGGCAACACTTTCATCAGTCCCGCTCGATGCAGATGAGGAAGATTCGGGTGATTCTCTTGCTCGAAGAAACAACGAGACCTTGCCTTCTGAAGCGGCGGCGTCTGCTGCCCTTGAAACACAGAAGCAGGTAGCCTCAATTTTGGAACGTTACTTCTCAGACGGCGACCTTGTTGGTTCGGCTTTGACCTTCGCTGAAACAATTGAACATATCATGGACTTCACCGCCACCAGAGCCCTCAGTACTTTATTCTCCCTCCTCAACAAAACTGTTCGCAATATAATTGAATACAACTTCCAACACTCAGACTTCCCCCTTCCCCCTGAGAAGGTGGAGCAGTATGTCACCAAGCGTCTACTTGTCAGTATCATCTGGGCCTTTTCTGGCGATGCAAAGTTAGAATTGCGTGCGGAGATGGGCGATTTTTTGCGCGGTCAAACGGGTATCGACTTGCCTCCACTCCTGCCAGGCAGTTCATTGCTCGACTACGACGTGCAGGTCGCTACCGGAGACTGGTCAGCCTGGCAGTCAAGAGTGCCTACTATCGAAATCGAAGCCCACGCAGTTACAGCTTCAGATGTGGTTGTGCCCACGATGGACACTGTTCGCCACGAAGAAGTTCTGTATTCTTGGCTTTCAGAACACAAGCCTCTCATGTTGTGTGGTCCTCCCGGTTCTGGAAAGACAATGACTCTATTCAGTGCTCTCCGAAAGCTTCCTGACATGGAGGTTGTTGGCCTGAACTTCTCGAGCGCCACCACACCGGAATTAATACTCAAGACATTCGAGCAGTACTGCGAGTACCGTAAGACTCCTAACGGTGTTGTCTTAGCTCCCATTCAAATCGGCCGATGGCTTGTTGTGTTTTGCGACGAGATCAATCTACCAGCTGCAGACAAGTATGGTACTCAGCGCGTCATTTCATTTATTAGGCAATTGGTAGAATCAGGGGGATACTGGCGCGCAAGCGATATGGGCTGGGTCAAGCTGGAACGTATTCAATTTGTCGGCGCATGCAATCCTCCCACCGATCCGGGTCGTGTACCGTTGAGCCACCGTTTCCTGCGTCACGCACCCTTGGTCATGGTTGATTATCCCGGAGAAGTTTCCTTGAAGCAGATTTACGGGACTTATAACCGCGCTGCACTCAAAGTTGTACCCAATCTTCGAACATACGCCGAGCCGCTGACGGACGCAATGGTTTCATTCTATCTCGCCTCACAGAAGCGCTTCACCACAGATATTCAAGCTCATTACGTTTACAGTCCTCGTGAGCTCACACGTTGGGTCAGAGGTATCTACGAGGCCATTCGCCCCCTTGAAATCCTGTCCGTCGAAGGACTCGTTCGTGTTTGGGCACACGAAGCCCTTCGTCTGTTCCAGGACCGTTTAGTCACTGAAGAGGAGCGGATCTGGACTGATGAAAATATTGATGCTGCTGCCATGGAACATTTCCCGACTATTAATCGAGATGAAGCGCTCCATCGACCGATTCTATTCTCTAACTGGACCTCAAAGGATTATATTCCAGTAGATCGGGAAGCCCTGCGCGAATACACCAAAGCTCGTTTGAGGGTGTTCTACGAGGAAGAGTTGGACGTCCCTCTCGTTCTTTTCAATGACGTCCTAGATCATGTTCTACGAATTGATCGTGTATTCCGACAAGTGCAAGGACATCTGCTGCTTATTGGTGTCAGTGGTAGTGGCAAGGTGAGTCCTTATTGTCTTATT
>RCHF01001529.1:0-24201 GCA_003987895.1 Neonothopanus nambi | reverse complement strand
CCAGATACTAAACATCTTGTCACTTCCTCATCTGACTACACTCATCGTGTCTTTTTCTATCGGTGACGCACAACTTGGGTACGATGATATCGGACCCGCCCTCCTCCGATTCATTGAACGTTCAACTTTGCGACACCTGCGGACTTTGAAGATATATGGGGACCTGGACAAGATGAGTGAAGATCTTATTCCCCGTCTTCTGGCTACTGTCCCGACAGTTACCGAACTGGCCATCGGCAGCATCACCGATGGTGTCCTCCGTGCACTTGTCTGTACCGAGAATACCACTGCTCTATTACTTCCACGCTTGACCAATTTAGTATTGGAAAGTATGGCGTGGAATGACGAATTGCTATTACTTCAGATGATCGATTCAAGGATATCAATGTCGAATGGGACGCGATTGGAAGCAGTTACGCTCCCCACTGAGTTCAAATCGCGGAATCCGGAAGCTCAAGCATGTCTTGAGGAACTATGCTCAAAAGGGTGCTCAATACGTTTCGCGCAGTGCTAAGTGCTTAGAGGAGGAGATACGGATATCTCATGGCTTGTAGCCCAATACACAGTTTGAATATATCAGCTTAACATTTTTTCTCGCCACGCCTTCTGTTTTTGCGTCTACTCTTGGTCTACTCTCAGTTCAGCTCACCTGGCCCAGACATTGACATCTCTTTTGTCCAGCTGGGTATCCCGTACCGATGCCGAATATGCATATATATACTTAACGACGTTCACCCCGGTTACAGAAGGCAATGATAATTGCTAGCTAGATGGTAGATACTTATAGGCTATGTGAATGCGTACATGGTAGTACATGAATAGGACACGTAGACATTTGTTCAAGCTGGTATAGGTAATAAGGCAAAATGCGGATGTTGTGTAGCAAAGAAACGGCTGTGGCAAGATATTGAAGTATACGTAGATCATTTAGTTGGATATTGACAACACCAGTGAATGGTGCAGAAGCATAAGTAAGTGTTGAGATGAACGAAGCAAAAAACGAAAGGCTGCACGGTTCAGAGACATGCAAAGGCAAAGCGGAGGGTATCCTTCAGGCTCGTTTCTGCATTTTCTGCGTAAAAAGTGAATAGTGAAAGAAATGCAATCCAATCAGGGTAACTGAGCAGCTTCTGCCTCTTCGCCCTTTCCATCCTTCTCGGTCAGTGCTTCCCGGTCACCATAATCTCTGTCTCTATCTCGATCTTCGCTGCCCGAAGGTAAAGGTGGAGGTGTCCGAGCTCTCTCATCAGCTCTCCTCTCTGGAATTGGCGACCGAGGCCTATATGAAGCGGGTTCAGGGGAACGAGTACGACGGCGTCTATCATTATATGTTTCTCTCTCTCTGCCATATCTGTCATCAAGACGCCGGTCCCTGTCCCTGTCCCTATCCCTATCTCCGTCTCTCCCTCGTTCGTGTTCGTGTTCGTGTTCTCGTTCTCTGTCCCTGTCCCTGTCCCTGTCCCTGTCCCGGTCTCTATCCACATCATACGAACGCCGGTCATCATAGCGGTCACGGTCACGCTGGCGTCTACGATCTCCTTCATCCCTGGGATCACGTCGTCGTGGACTACGTGAGCGTTCGCGGTCGCGTTCACGGTCCGAACGAGGGCGAGCACCAGGAGGTGGACCACGACGATCGCCTGCTCGAGCAGGTGGAGGACTTTTAGCCCACTAAAAAGTTCAGTAACAGAGGTAAGGTAAGCCTATCAGAACGCTAAATATACTCGAACCTAATCCGACATACCTGGATGCCTATTCTATGTCCTTCAATATAACGCCCATGCCTGACAACGTCATCCTCGTAAGTAGATATTTTAAACAAAGAAAAGATGGGTGAAAAGGCGCGCGCTTACATGCCATTATATGCGTCTTGAGCGTCTCGGGAACTACGAAACTCGACGAAGGCGTAACTGTTTGAATAGATGAATTCGTCGTTGAGCTACCATTCCATTCGACGGGCTGAATGAAAGCGAGTAGCGCAGGGGAAGTGGCGTCGACAGACAGCGCAATGCAATATACAGCTGGAGTGGAGTAAAGTATCATAATCTTTCTCCTTTGTCTCTTTTTTTGCTCTCCTCTCGAGTCTCTCCGAGTCTCTCCTTTACAGGCTCGTAGAACAAAAGAACGCAAGTGCAGCCGGTATGACTTTGTGGGAGGTTTTTAATGGGTTTCATTGCATCGCCCGCGCGGCCATCATGGATCATTGACTTGCATCGTCTCGATAACGCAAAAAACCGGACACATAGGGTACTCACGGGATGACGGGTGAGTTGGGATTTCGAGGAGCTGGTACATCGCAGCGAACCAAAGGACCATATCTATATTACGCCAAAGGTAAGCGGACTATTTGCATATTTCTAAGGATGATTTTCAGGAAGGAGAACGTACCGTTCAAATTCGTATGCTAACTCTCGAGCACGAGTAGATGGACGGAAGCCAGTCACGAATAGTATGCGGTGCATTTCTTGGAATAGTGGATTTCCTACGTTTCCTTTTTCTTTTTCTTCCTTCTAGGAAGTTTCGTATCAAGAAATACAGCTAGCTCCGCTGGAGTAGCAAGCTGAAGAAAGCAGAAACTTCAGAATCTGAAGACAAAGAGAGGGTTGCACCGCCACACTGACTCTGAGAAGCCTTGAGGCGACAGGGCGACCCCCTGGCGACCCCTATGATCACGATGGACCCTATTGAAGATTCTATTCTGTTCTACATACTCCGATTTAGATTCTCCTTATGGGACCGCGCCGAGTGATTCACCTGCGGGTTCCAGCAAAAGAAACAAGAAAAATACAATGTATTTTGGCGTCAAGAATAAGAAGATTTATTGTACATCATTTGTGTACTACTGTAAAATGGCCGGAACTGGCACCAGGCTACAAAGTTACGTAAAAAAAGTTCGAAATTTGAAAAGAGAAAATACACCAGAATAGGAGAAAGTCTTTGAAAAATGGAAAAAAAAAACGGATTCTCCTCCTGCAAGCTTACAACACGAATAATTTTTTTTCGTCGAGTTCGAGGAAGCAGTCATCATTCAAGGGCCCCTTTCCCTTTCCCTATCATGGTCCCTGTCATCCAAATACTCTCTATCCTTGTCTCTCCGCCTATCCACATCATCATCATCATCTCTAACGAGATCTCTGTCTTCCACACCACTCATAGGAGCGGCCATAGGCGGTGGAGGAGTCCTCGCCCTGCCTCTGTCCCTTCGTCTGTCTCTGTCGTCATCGTACCTATCCCGGTCTCTATCTCTCCTATCGTCGTGACGGTCACGCTCCCTAGAACTGCGACGACGTGGGCTGCGTGAGCGGTCGCGACTACGATCTGAGTGGGGAGGCGCAGGAACACGCCAGGACGATGAGGGAGGATTCTTCGCCCACTGGGAAAAAGTCACCAGTCAGAACACAATTATTATGCGAGTCAAAAAGAAAGCTGACGTACCTGTATACTCAATCTGTGCCCCTCAAAGTAACGACCGTGCCTATGAAAATTACAATAAGACGCCCAAATCACAGGGAAAGAAGACAAAGACTCGCAACGTACATATCATAATAAGCATCTTCAGCGTCGCGCGTACTTCGAAACTCGACAAAAGCGTAACTGTTGAAGAGACGATCGAATGGTTCGTTAAGCGTTCGTTGGCATTCGGAGGGACGAAAGTAACGAGAATCGAGGGTATAGAGATACGACGGACAGGCGAAAACGGTCACGGGTAACAAGACCTTGTACAAGAGATCATCGAGCCATGATGAGCTATGCGGCAAGAAGACACGGCGTCTCTGCATCTCGTCATTTTGAAGTCATGCCATTAATTTTTTTGCACTACCAATTCACATCGATAGCGCATGAGGTCTTTTGAAGCGTTCGGCGTGCGATGATCAACTCGGCTCGATCAGACTCATTGGACTCGACTCCCAGGTGACAATAGGAACGATATAGAAAAAGAGGAAACGGAGGTCAGGAAACACTAGAATGTGGGTACTCACGGGCTAGACTTGGCGGCGTTGGGATTACGAGGAGCGGGGACATCGCAGCGAATGAGAGGTCCGAATCTGTTAAATTTGTTGAATTAAAATGTATACAAGACGAATTTTTTTAAAAAAAAACATACCTTTCAAACTCGTACGCCAACTCCCGAGCGCGAGTGTTCGGGTGAAAACCACTCACAAAGAGAATGCGGGGCATTTTATTTTCGATCTATTGCGGGCCTTTGAAAGCTTGAGTACTTGGGTACTTGGATAAAACTTGCCAGTCAGTCTGAGAAAGGCGAGAGGAGAAATAAAAGAGTGGATGGTGGTGGTAAGAGAACAAAGAAAATGTCCGAATTACAATTTGCAAAAATCCGGACTCCGAAGCCGGGCGATATGCCGGCATCGGTCAAGCGCTTGCCATATTCAGTCGGCCAAAGCGTTCTGTCCCTCCCGTAATGGTGATGGCAGTCCTTAGAGAGCTTCCAAGTAATAAATAGTGTCGTCTAGCGGAGTAGGAGTATTCAGAGCGTTTCAGAGAACTTTTGAATTACTAGACTGCTGAGTGCCACATCTTCTATCATATCAAAAATACATTAGAAATTTAAGGTGCAAAAAACACGGATTATGTTGTGTATACAGTGCCCTAATTAGCCTCAGTCACCCCGAAATGAAAACTTCTTTGAATTCAAGTCACTGCAAAACAAATAGCCTTCTACTAATCATGGCTTCAATCAGCCTTCTTGTCTGAAGCCTTCTCGCCGGTCAGCTTATTGTACCTGTCCGCAAGTCGGTCGTACTCGGCAGCTTGATTTTCAGCCTGCGATTTGAGAGTATCATAGTCACGGGCCTTCTTTTTCAGTTCAGCGAGTTCCTTGTCTGTAGCTAAGACACGACATTACATGAGCCAAAAACATTGGAGAAAAACGGTAGAAAACCCACCTGTGCTGGAACCAGAGGAAGAAGCCTTCTTCAACTTGGCATACTCTTCTTGTGCGTGAATAAGCTCAAGGGTAATGGAGAACGTGCGAGTCAAAACGAGGGAAAGGAAGAGAGTAAAGCCAGTGAGATAGGTATTGCGTTGAGCGCTAAATGAATTGTAAGACACAAAGTACTTGCATAAACATCAAACATGGACATACTAGAATTTCCTGGCAGCAAGACTCGTCTCTGTCCTAACGTCATTCATGCCCTGTTGACCGCTCTTTGCGAGATCTGTTTCGGCAGTGATGCGGAACATTCGTTGCAAAGCATCGAGAAATAGAATGCCAACGAAACTGTGAGGTCCTTTTTGAGATAGAATCAGGCTATTATAGAATATTGATACGCACATGAAGCTAATCTTGAGAGCATATGCAAATTTTGCAATGATGGGGCTCTCGGACAAGAAACGGAATAACTTCTTGCGAACTGTGTAAGGAAGGGGAATGACTAGAGCGGTGAAGGTAGCCATTTCCCCAGCCAAGAGCAGAAAAGTAAGAGAGTAGTAGATTGTCATTTTTTGAAAGTAAGTGGTGGATGATTCAAGACTCGAAGCGTACGAGGTGTAGGAAGAGGCTGTCGTTCTGGCTGGTGACGTCACCTCCACGTCGGCGTGAGATACACGTGGCCTCTGATTAGTCATCACGGCACAGCCTTCGGCATCTTTACTGCGGAGACTGCCAACCTTATTTTATGATTCGATGACCTCTGAATCTCAAGACTAAAATAATTCTAACGCATTACCATCTAATTATGTAGTGCGACGAGGTAATCACCGTCAATATTCCGCAGAAGCACCAATCCAGGTGAAGTACGACCAAGTGCTGGTCGAGTCGACAAGCTGCCATTGCGAACACGTGTTGAAAGCAACTAACTTTGGTGACCTTGGGGACTACCGCCCGCTACCCAATACTTAATCCCGGAGAAAGTATCCAATGTGTAGGACTAGACCTCGGCTGATCCAATCAAGATTCCGTCATGCTTAGGGCCCCGAGGACAGAAACATAAGGTTACGTCCGAAGTCCGGAAGGTGCAATATCACGATTCATATTGAAGGTCACGGTAATACTCCCGGAACAACCTGAATACCTTGACTGGATCTGCGCACCAGTGACCAAAGGAAAACTTTAACCTCCAGACTTTCAAAGGGTATTCTTCATATTCGACGGCCCGCGACCTCCCGCTACGGTTTTTGCTCGGGACTGGGAAGTTGGAGCAACACCAGTGGTCATTTATCCTCGATTTGCCCTTTACTACCGCCATTCTCTTTCAATTCTCCGTTCATCCGTAACTATGCAGTCACGCGATAAACCTTTAACTTTTAAAGCTTGACTGGCTACTAGTTACTCCCTATTTTCGCCGCTGGTGGCCTGCATAAAAGACATATACCTAGTGGTACTAGGTCAATTGCTTCAAAGATGGTCTCCTTCACCTCCCTTCTGGTTATCTGCTCTGCTGCACTAGCAACCTTTGCCAGTCCTGCTGATCTTACTGCCGTCCGTCGCGGGAGTAACGATACTCAGGAGCTTACTCGCCGTCAAACCATCTCGACCAGCAGCACCGGTAGTGCGGCTGGCGGCTTCTGGTACTCACTCTGGATGCAGAACAATGGTGGTGCCACCATGAACATCGGAACTGGTCAATACAGTCTCTCCTGGACATCCGCCTCTGAAGACGTCGTTGCTGGAATCGGCTGGTCAACTGGAAGTGCTCGGTAAGCTGGACTTTAGGCTGTTCTTCATACATGTTTAACTGTGATCTAATGATGTGTATCTTTTCCAGTACCATCAACTACAGCGGCACATTTGACACAAGCGGGAACGCCTACCTTTCCGTTTACGGATGGACCACCAACCCGCTCGTCGAGTACTACATTACTGACTCCTACGGTGACTACAACCCCGGCAGTGGTGCTACCCACAAGGGCACTGTCACCTCCGATGGGGCAACCTACGACATCTACTTGGCCGTCCGCACGAATGCGCCATCTATCGAAGGAACGCAGACCTTCAACCAGTACTGGTCTGTCCGCCAGTCGAAGCGTGTTGGAGGAACTATCACCACCGCTAACCACTTCAATGCTTGGAAGAACCTCGGATTGACGATGGGTACATTCAACTACCAGATTCTCGCTACCGAGGGTTATGAGAGTAGCGGCTCGTCCGATATTACCGTTTCGTGAGTCTCTCATCTTCATCCCCATTGCTGATTGTTCGACTGACAGTGAGTGATCTTTAACCGGTTCTAGTAGCGACTAGGTTGGTGCTGGTATTGTTGCCCTCTGAGGACAATGTGAAGGACAGGGGGTACGACCTCAATACTACCATGGGACTGACAACTAATGTCATTTCAGCTCGACTGGAATACCACCTCATACGCTGCAAACCCTTACGTGAGTATTTTATCTGTTTCAAGCCTTATTGCCGTCCTGAATTGTGCGATTGCAATATAGCCAATATCAAGTTGCATGTAAAAATTATCACACAAATAGCTCTCGTTGTTAATCGCAAATCTCAAATCTCAATTTGACATCTTGAAAATCCCACTTGCAGACTAAGTTATTTATTTGTTCCTATGCTCCTTGGTATCATGGGGCATGGATGAGAGTACATTTGGGGAGGGCAAACACAAGTTTGAAGAAAAGATTACGACGCGAGGAAACCTCAAGCCAATATATCACTGCGGATCAGGCTACACGCATACACTATCCGCCATTTACTATCATTATCTACCACCTCAAGAAAACTTTCGAGCATCCTTTCAAGCACAATGCCTTCGTCGTTCAATAAATTAAAGGCAGAGAATTACTGTCATTGTGCGCGCCATCTTATCCTCTTCGCGATGCTCGAAAGAACCGCGGGTCCGGCATTTATGAGCACACCCGTTAGGACACATGCCCTTGTTGAACTCAGCAGGGCTGTTGGTCAAGAGGAACACGTTTAGAAGGTCTGGCACAATTAGCAGCAGAAGACTTCCGCGGAAGGGCATGATCTCGAAGCTCATCCATAAATTCAGCTTCAGGAGGGCCCCAGCGATCATAGTGGCCTGCAAGCATCTCGCGCCGGCGGCGGTTATGATAAGCAAAATGATACTCGACAACCTTAGACCAACAATACCGGCATGACAATTTCTCCAGGTGAGTTAAGTAGCGAAGTGCTCCACGGGCAAGAATACAGCCTGTGTCAGGCCGACCAGAGATCATTGCAAAGGTAATTAGAATGTCGAAGTAGTCACGCAAGGGGAAGAGAAGGTCAGTCGGAGTGGTATAGTCCTTGGCTTGTCCAGAGCGGGAGATGAAGGTCTCGAGTCCACCCGACGAGCAGTCGGCGTCTTCGCGAGCTTCATAGTTCAGCTTCTTGAGGTCGGCAGGGCGAAATTCATGTCGTGTGATGTCCAGCAGGAGGGAGGGCTCAAGGGTGTCAAAGATATTGTAAAGAGACTTATAGGGAGGAGCAGGGCCCGCAATAAAGGGAGGAGGCTGCGCTACAACTGTAGGAGGGGTAAAATTCGGGGCAGATATAGGAGTAGCTGCAGGCTGTCCACTGGCAAGTGGGGGTATTTGCGCTTGGTCTATGGCGGCACGCAGGATATCAACGAGTTGCCCAAGCACTTGATCCGTAGAAGTAATTGGTGGAGTGGCAGAAGACGCAGGGGGAAGGGCAGCACCGTCGTTATCCGGCATGACGAGATTCGAAGGTGGAGGCGGTGGAGTGGTAGATTGTGCAGATGACTCAAGAAGAGCTGCACGAGAGTTTTCCGTTTAGCCGAGGATAGCTAAGGGAGCCGCTGAGTTGTCGAGAGATGCGATGAGTTGCCGGCGAATCGAGACAGGCACTACAGGTTTGCTGGCGAACTTCCTGTGAAAATGCTAAAGGATGCCACGGTCGCGGGTGAAGAACGCAGTGTACCCTGAAGGAGAAGTAACAGTGTCCTAGAGCTTCCTATCAAGCTCTATGTGAGGTAAATGAGAAAAGGTCGCGAGAATCCGTGAGTGCCCCTTCGTGCATACACACATATATATGAATGCCAAAGCATATGTTGCCAGCGAGGGGCTGTCGTCGAGTGACTAACAACGATGTCGGCTAAAGAAACGCGCCAGGATGCGCCGTGTGGCTCACTGCATAGACCTCGGTCAAAGGTGTTTGGCCGCTTCTTATATCCACCCAACCTGGAACACAAGAAAGAAAGAGCCTCGAGAAAGCCATCGATGTCTAAGAAATGGCTGCACTTTGTAAAGAGTGATAACAAAGAAAGCAGCGGATGCGACATGGTATATGAATATGGCGATGTTCAGAGGGAGATCTCGAAGATAGGATAATAGAAACGCTGAAAAATTTGCCTCTCTAAGAGGAGCTGCATGAATGAGTACTTGAGTTTCAGTAAGCACCGTGACTGAAGTTATCCAGATGCAACTTGAGCATTATTCATTGTAAGGAGGAGCGACACACCGTTGAAGAGAAATTAAGCGATAATTTTCGAGTTTGACACGAGAATTCGACACCTCTGTCTCGAAGATATACGTAACTTTAATCGACTTCAAGTCGTTAAAAAAACGAACTTGATATTTACAGATGACTCACTGTGGTTTCAAAAGAGGCCAGTTCAAGTCTGGCCAAAAAAGATTAAACTGAATCAAGAACCTGAAGGAGTTCGCAAGGCTCAAGAGCAGGAGAAAAAACAAAAAACAACGCACTCAGACTGGCAATACGGCGAAAGCGACTATTAGACGCCCGGGGCGCTGTCAGCACAGACGCTGAGCGCTTGGCCCCGCACTGGCCCAGATCATCTCAGACTTCTACATACAACAGTGCATGTCGGCGGAGGATGCTTGGGCACCTTGGGATCAGGAAAAACAAGCATTCATTCAAATTATATCTTCTGAGCTGAGTCGCTTGCCAGGAACACCTTTTCTAGGTCTCAAGAGATCTGAGGAAAATCAAGAGGTAAAATGCGAAAGCAGCATCACTGGCAGACCATCTCTTGATCATTCGGGACATTATTTCTTCCTCGAAGGTTCTTTTTTCCCATTTTATCCATGTTCATTCGACGAAACTTCAGTAGTGTGAAGCCTTACACAGATACACCGTTTACAAAAGAAAGGAACAGCATATCAAGCAAATGAGAGTATTCCTTCCTGTCCTTCGCGCTGTATATCTCTAATCCCTGTTCCATTTGGACCATCAGCTCAAGATATCGCTCCTCAAAGGCTCCCAGACAACTCACCAAAACAGCTCGCACTTTAAGAAGAAATCTGCAAGGTGTCATTGTCGTCGCTCGATGAGCTGGTGGAGGTAGACGAGTTGTGAGTGGCATCCAAGTCACCACCCGACGGCATGTCGAAGGAGTTTCCATCGAAGGAGCCAGAGGTGTCACCTCCCGTCGACCCACTGGGAGCACTGCTAGAAGGAGCGCTGCTAGAAGGCACAGTCTCTGGAAGCGAAGTGCCAGATGGGCGAGTGCTGGTGGAGTGGGGGTGCCAGCTGTGAGGGTGCTCAGTGCCGTTGTGCTTGGTGCCGTTGTGCTCGCCACCGTGGTGTGCAGGCATGTGGCAGTACTTGTCATCCCAGAGACGAGGGTGGGTGCCGTTGTGACCTAGAGTCTTTTCGGATCCCGGGGCGGAAGAAGTTCCCGAAGGCACAAGCGAAGCAGAGAAGGTCAAGCTGTGGCCGCTTTCAGAGCCATTGACTTGAACATCACGACCGAGGCTAGACGGGGGTGGCACAGTTAAGCAAGGCCCCAGCCAGTGATCAATAGGCGAAAACTTACCGGGAAGGTGCAGCAAGGACGTTGGCGGCGTTCAAGGCGACGAGAGCGAAAAGGAGAGCAGAGACTTTGGACATCATTTTGATCACGGAGTAAGTGTGAAATATAAAAGTCGTGTAAGAAAGGAGAAAGAAGCGTCGATAGAAGGATGAAAGATTGGGAAGACTTCAGATGTCCGGCACCTGTAAGACGAGTAGAAGAGACCTGCTGCTTGAAGAGTAGCAGTCTGAAAGCACTCCTTTTATATTCGCCAGACTGAATAGAGATGTGAACTTCCGGACTTCCAGCCATAATCTGCCATAATGCGATGAGATGGATTATCAACGCAACCGGAAGTGCGGTGCCAGCTGACATCAACGTTGAACTAGCAAAGTGTACTCGAAGTGTATTGTTCACGAGCATGTACCTGGAGGCGATGTGATGGAGGACAGTGATGGAGTCGTAGATAGGTGATGAGATGATTATACTCTTTGACAGGCCTTCAGTTTCTAGGTTTCCATGCTAGTACATGCCGTTTCTTGGACTCTATCATCACGTATCCAATACACTGCGATAATGCAACTTGCCTGAACATGGTTACTGAAAATGTCAGCTTCTCATGATCTGAAGTCTAAAATCTTAGAAAAGTTGAATACCATCTGATGGTACAGTTTCTTCTCCATCCAGCTGGGGCGAGTTACAGATCCTGCAGTGCCTCTAGCGGCTGGTGCGGCCAGTGGCACGTTTCAACGTTCTGTTCAAGTCAGTTTGGACGCTCAAAAAGCGTTCTTTCAGTGTAATAATCGTAATGATTTGGAACGCGTGCCCTTGCCAGGATGAGGGGTTCCTCTAAAAACCCCACGATTTTCTCTCTAACCTCTCGTCATTCCTCTGTACTCGAGTCAACAGCGTGTAGCGTTCGGGTCTTGACCGCAACTTGACCGTTTCATCGGAAGCGTGAGCGATCCTTTCGTGTTTTCCAACATCCAATTTAAAAAATAGACTTTCCCATGGTCATGGATACGTGAATTCTGGAGAAAGAAAGAACAAACCGTGAAGCAGGAACTGTCAGAACTGTTTCAGCTGAAACGCGAAAGCGGGGCGCCTGAGAGCACGGAATCAAAGACTAAAAATTGAAATTGCCGTTTACATAAATTTAGCATGAGCGGTCGCCGGAGCCCGATGAGTGTTCGCTGATATGCTATGAACCTGTAACTTGGAAGAAGTACAAATTGTAGGTCTTACAAGATCATGATGCTGACGATACCTGCTCATAATCGTGACAGGGAGCAGACTTAAGACTTGGATTGTCCATTATCCAGGTATTTTCCCAATAATCCGTGTTCATATCAACGAAACTCCAGTGAAAAAGCCTCATACAAGTACACCGTATACAAATGTTTAAGAGGAATACACGTCAAGCAAATGAGAGCATTCCTTCCTTGCCTCCATGCTATCTCACTTGTCCCTGTTCCGATCGTACTTATGAGCTCGAGATTTCACTTGTAGAAGAAATTTCAGAACTTACCAAAACCACTCACACCTTAAGTTGAAATGTGCAAGCTATCGTTGTCGTTACTCGAAGAGCTGGTGGAACTGGATGAGCTGTGAGTGGCATCCAAAGTGTCACCATCAGCGATGTCGAAGTTGTTTCCATCGAACGAGCCGGACGTGTCAGCATCCGGAGTACCCGTTTCCGCGCTGGGAGCGCCGGAAGCGGTACTCGAGGGAGAGTTGGGGATAGGCGTGTTACCCACAATGCCACCCGTCTGAGCGCCGGAAGGAGGAACGATAGGGGCTGTAGAAGACATAGGAATTCCAATCCTAGTGTCAGTTGGGTGAGCGCTACCTTGGGGCTCATTCCCGCCGTGCTGGCCACCGTTGTGAGGCATGTGGCAGTATTTGTTATTCCATAGACGAGGGTGCTCGTGGTTGCTGTTACCCATGGGCTTGGAAGCTCCTGCAGAACTGGAAGCTCCATCGGGTCCAGCGGAGCTCTCAGCCTGACGTCCGACGACACTGATTGAAGTTAAGACCTTAGTAAGGGCACATTCAGCAGAATGGTAGGTAACAACTTACTGCGAAGGTGCAGCAAGAACGTTGGCGGCACTCAAAGCCACAAGGGCGAACAAGAGAGTGGAAACTTTGGCCATCATTTTGATAACGGTGGAGTATGAAAGTCGTTAGAGAGGCAAAAGAAAGGTCGATACGAAAAAAATGGAAAATTGGGAGAGCTTCAGATGACCGGCACCTGTAAGACGATGAGAAGAGACCAGCTACTTGGAGATTCTCAGCCCGACGAGCATCCCTTTTATACTCGTAGCTTGCCAGGCATTAACGATTCGTCGGATTAGGCAAGACCAGCTTGGCAGACCTTGGCAGCCAGTAAGGGCAATAGGAAATTCGGCAATAAGGGCGTTAATCATCCACTTGGGAGTCGCCGAGTCGGAGGATGGCAGATGCACCCGAAGGCGATGATGAATACATATTTGAATCATGATGGAGTAGCAAGGCATGCGTGAGAGACATTAGGATTGACAGGCCCTCAGACAGCCTCGGCCTCCTCAGACTCGCAATTTCTTGCAGGCTCTCGCGCGTACATGCTGAATCTGAACATGGACCATAATGATCCAAACTGAAAATGTTTCCTGGACTTCTTGAGTGACGCCAACATGTTGCTTCGACAGATACCGAATGGGATTTCGTATTCTTGATCCACACAGATGCCAGACGCTACCTGACGCTACCCTGTTGAAGTGGAGCCTGTAGTGTAACAGTATACTAGCTCGCAAGAGATGAAACGAGGTGCGGTGCAAATTAAGCGATCGTGTCAGGGGTTGCACGTGCCGTGCCTGCCGTGGCGGCGTCGTGGTCCTTCACCGACCCCGAGCCTCGAGGAAAATGGTAACAGAGGGTAACAGGTGGTAACTACGAAATTTGGCACGAAGCAGCCATATGCTCAAAGCCTCCGGAGATTCGTTGTCCCAGGAATTGTAGTCCTAGAAGCGTGGACCAAGCATCGAGCGCTGCTCACTGACCGGAGCTGTGAACCTCGGAATAAGATGAATTGAATGATTTGATCAGTAGCAAATGCGCAAGGAGAGACCTGAAATTCGAGCGGAACAATCATTGAATCAACTGTAGGCGAACGCTTCGCATACGACGCGCTGGATACGCGGAGATCGCTCCGGAACGCTGTACAGGAAGCCTATCATTCAGGAAACGTAGAAAGTGAGAGTGAAGATGATGCGAGGATGATGTGAGGAACCGATGTATTGTGACTGATGCATAATGAACACAGATGAACACTGGATCCATGGATGATCATGAATGAACTCGTTACAGGAACGGGCTCGGTAAGGCTCGGTACCATAGAGACAATGATGGCCGGTCTTGCCCTTCGCAAGAGAGTCAGAACTTGGCATAAGACGAACAAGGCATAAGTAATACTCTGGCAGCGGGGTGGAACGGTATGAAAACGGATTGCTTTCGCCGGGTGTGAAGGCGATCTTGACGTGCTGATGTAGACTGCATCTCAATACCGTCCCATTGCGCCCCAGCTCGAACTAAACACAGAATCAATCGCGCGCACGGTCAGCGTCAGCTGAGCAACCCAGATTTTTCAGGCATTCCAGAGACCAGAAGTCAGGGCTGCTCTCTGGACGCTTTCGATTCCGATGGAGAGATTAAATCGAGTCGTCCGCAGGTAAGGGCCGCCATCGTTTAGGCGTTGCGACTAGCACGTCAAATGTGTGACTTTTGTATGCGCTGCTGGTTGTATTTTGGCTTCAATACGACACGCAATTTTCCGGATAGGAGCAATCAACGCTTGATTTTCGGCTTTGAAGCCACGAACAATGTCACGCTCTGTTTTGAACTTCTTTAGAATGGCCGTGAGCCTAGTGGTCGTAACATGCGAGATTATGCTTGATGTCGTCTAACGCTGCGCGTTTTTTCTATTTCAGAATAAAGATAGTTAGTTTACAGCTGAAACAAGACAGGTGTGGGACGCACTCGCCGATGCCGCGCTAAGCTTGGTTTCATGGAGTGATAATGAAGGCTTCGAGGGGCAACTGGTTGTTCGACATGATGGAACGCGCTGGAGTGAGTATCAGCAAGGGTTGTCAATAATAGAAGGCAAGTAAAAGGAGACAAAGACTGGTACTGACCTCCTGCCTGGATACTTTTTACACCCGAAAAGGATTATGAACCATTCATTGAAGAAACGGTTTTGAAACTCGGCGATTTGAAAGCATGGTGCTGCTTATCATGGCCGAAAGCGACGCAGTTACCAATCCAAGACGGATAAATTATAGCCACACCAGCTGCAGAAATACAGAGGACGGGCGGACAAGAATGTTGACCTGAGCACATCTATGAGATTTGACAGGAATGTAAAGATGTGTTTCCGTACCTGGGGAAATACCAACGTAATAGGAATTTCGGATAGTGCCATAGACAGTACTTGGGACTGGGGCGTAGGTTTATTGGAGGACAAGGTCATGGCTAGAAGGGTAAGCGTCCACCTAAAAGAAAGACATCGACGAGAAGAAATCTCGTGTATGCCGCTAGTGTCTAATCCTCTTCTTCCTAAGAGTCTTGCGTATCGTACTGATCTCAGTGTCGTAAAAGCCCACATCGTATCCGCAAATTCATGCAGGGTATCTTCTCGGTTAGAAGTAGTAACGCACTAGTTCAGATGATGCCCCTTTGAGTCCAGAAGCCGACGCATTGTAGTCGCATTGTTTCGATTTTTGCACAGGAACTTGGAGTCTGAGGTACACACCAATCCTTTCTGTCTTCATGGCCAGTTCAGCTACATCTGAAAGCTCAGGGTAGTGTGGCGAGCGCACCAGGACCTGCTTGATTGCTTGACGGTGAGTGTGTGGACTGAATCAGAAAGTTGTCAAAGACGGTTAGGACGTGACAAATGACGATTAGTCATACCGCGTACGCGTACATCATTCCTTTCCTCAAGTTCTCTCCACTTTCTTTCTCATTCTTTATCCTTCCTCATCATGGCGCCGCTGCAAGTCAATATTAAACATGCAGGAAAAACTTATTCTGTCCAGCTAGATCCAGAATTGCCACCTGGAGCATTCAAAGAAGCCGTGTACCAACTCACTGGCGTTCCTGTAGACAGAATGAAGGTCATGGTAAAGGGTGGCGTTTTGAAGGTACGAATCTCGGATTGAATGTCGTCTCAATGGCGCCTCTTTCAAGATGTATTCATATCTCATACGACTTTGTTATTTTTCCAGGACGATTCGAGCTGGGCAAAGATCGCACCAAAAGCCGTACGTTGCTGCTCGATCGTTCACGATACAGTCTATTTTGACATGAAAAATGCCTTCAGGGTCAGACATTTATGGTCATCGGTACCGCCGGTGAACTACCCAAGCCACCAGAAAAACCAGTTGTATTCTTGGAAGGCGAGTCGATCATTCTTTATGATCAGGTAGCTTGTACTTATGATACCGCTACAGATATGGACGACGAAGAACTCGCGGGGGCTGTATGTTGCGATCTGATATTCGTGATTCAATTATCTTATTGACCTGAATCACTTTCGATTTTTTGTGTGCGTCTTAGCTGGAGAGACCTGTTGGGTTGACAAAGTACGCGTGTTGTCCATTTGAATTCTGCGTCTTTTAACGAACGAACCCGATTTTTTTTCTTAGTCTAGGAAATACATGTTACATGAACTCAACGGTACAATCTCTACGCGCGATCCCCGAACTTCAGGTGGCTTTGGGAGTGTGAGTGACGATCTGGTCCGCAAGTTTCCGTTTTGTTTGATGGGTTCACGTAGTCCGCAATCTGGAGACTCTGCCACCCCTGCCTCAGCTTCTGGAGCTCTTCCCATCGCACTCCGCAACCTCTATGCTAACATGTCGCGCACCACGGACTCTGTGAATCCGTTTACCTTTCTCAATGTCTTGAGACAGGTGGGTGGCTTCCCTCGATTTATGACTCTATTTAAGTAGAGCCTTATGCGGTCAATAGGTCAACCCCCAGTTTGCTGAACGCGACAGGAGTGGAAAAGGAGCAATGATGGGTATGGGAGGCGGATATTCTCAACAAGGTAAATTCAACCTTGCACGCTAGACCTCGGGTAACTAAAGCATAGTATCATTACGCTTATTAGATGCAGAAGAATGCTACTCCCAAATACTGAACTCTCTTCGAGAAGTGGATATTCCTGACACATTGGTTCCCCCTGGTGCGGTTGCGACGGTCGGTACAAACGCAAATCGTAAAAGGTTTATCGAGCAGTTCATGATGGGTGAGATCCAAAGAGAGTAAGTGTCTTTTTCTCTGCTAGGGTCTTTCCTCATCAAGTATGGTTTGAGTCAGGTTATCGACACCGGAAGCACCGGAAGAACCTTCCTCTGTCAGTACCGAGAAGATCATGAAAATCGAATGTAACATTACCGCGCAGACCAACTACATGCACAGTGGCATCACCGGGGTATGTATCTAATTACTATGATGCCTATCGTTTGCCTTATCTTTATTAGGCCCTGAATTCGACGCTATCAAAACACTCTCCTACGCTTAATCGCACGGCGGACTACACGCAAACTTCGCGTTTGACGCGTCTGCCGAGTTACCTTACTGTTCATATGGTCCGGTTCGCTTGGAAAGCTGATGTGCAGAAGAAAGCAAAGATCATGGTTAGTAAATGATTGTTGTTCACCTGTTTCTCACTCATGATCAATTCCCTCGTAAAAAATAATTCAGCGCAAAGTCAAGTTTCCCACCTCGTATGACGCGTTGGATCTCGTTACCCCTGCGCTCAAAGAAAAGCTTCTGCCTGCCTCGAGAAGGCTACAGGAAATTGAGAAGGAGCGTGGAGAGCGGAGGAAGGTTCGGAAGAGGACAAAGGCGCAGACACAGGCTCCCCCACCTCCTGCTGCTGGTGCCGAAGGATCAGCATCAACTCCTCCTGCAGAGGCGGCTGGAGCGGCTCAAGGCGGTGAGCTGGAAGACGAGTCGGTGTATAGGGAAAGAGAAAGACAAGAATTGGAGGCACTTATCGATCCTGAGATTAAAGCCGATATTGGAGCTAGCTGGACTGGATTGTACGAACTCGTTGGTGAGTTATTTTTCTTGTTGCTCTTTTTTTACTTATGTATATTGACGTTGGATGTACAGCAATTATAACACACAAAGGCGCTGCGGCTGATTCTGGGCACTACATGAGTTTCGTGAAGAAGAGCGTGTTCCATGGGCCACCGGTGACGTTGTATACCGGTCCGGGCTCGTCGTCTGCTTCGACAACGAACCCCAGCAGCGAGCCTACGACGACTAACTCTGACCCGAATGTCATGGACACTGACCCTGCGCCGACTGCGTCTGTATCTGCACAGGCGAACAGGGGAAAGCAGACTGATTTGTACGCGTACGAGGACGACGAGGACTGGTACAAGTTTGATGATGAGAAGGTGTCTGTGTTTTCAAAGGAGAAGTTAGGTACGTTGGATGGAGGAGGTGAGGATTCTAGTGCGTATGTGTTGTTGTACAGAAGCAAGCAGAGTTAAGGGATATGAAAATGCTGTGTATGGAGAATCTAGATATGTAGGATCAATCTTAAATTGGCAACGGAGAAGGTAGCAGGTGATTCTTGCCTCCTCTTGAACTTCGCGTTGCTTATGACTGCCTGGCACCTGCTCTGGTCCTGCGCATAGGCGCTGAGTGCTAAAAGCTGGATATTTCATGCCCATCAGTGCTTACAAGAAATTTATATTACCTTACACAATTTTTGAGATTAAATCCCTTTGTGTCGTCAAGCTCAGATACTGTTGTGGTAACTAGATATCTACAGCTTTGACCTTTTGCCATGTGGCTCGGTCCGTATCGTAAAGACCTTCCTCGGTATATCTCGTTGCTATCGAGTAAAGTATCAAGATACGACTTACGCTCTGAAGTCAAGATGATAAACAGTTGGCGTTACTGATCGGTCGATAGTATCGGGGTCGCTATAATGTAGCAACACGAGTCTCATAGTAGCCCCAACCCAGCCTTCAACTCTTCTTCTAAATCTCTCAACTCCTCCCCGTCCTTCTGCCCCGCCTTCCTTTCTTCTTTCTCTTCCTCTTTTTTCTCTCCTTCATCTACTGCCTCCTCCTCACATCTTTTACATTTACAAGCAAATCCCCACCCCTTCACCTCTTCTCTCCTCCTTTTCCAACCAAGCCCAGGATTAACGTATGCAATCTCTAACTCTTCCCCTGGTCCAATATCCCTACGTGCGACAAGGGTTATACGGGAAAGAGCGGAGCGAGTGTCGAGGTGTCGGACAGAGATGTTCGGGAGGCAGGAGTGATTGAGGTGTGAGTGGAGAGGGTAGAGGCCGCCGTGGGACTCGAGATCTAGATGAAAAATGAGTACTAGGATTGGGGGAGTGAGAGAATACGTACTCAAACTCATCCTCCCTAGATTCCTCAAAAACACTTCATAGCTAAACAACTCCTTCTCGATGACCTCAAAGCCATCCCACAACCCCTTATTATTATTTCCCCTAGCACCAAGTAACTTCCTAAACTTCTTCTTCTCCGCTTCGCCCTCGGGATCAGAGAACGCTCGTAAGTAAAACGCATAGACTTGACGCCACTGGGTATGGTTCGGTTCTTGGTTGAAGCTCAATCGAGCACGATCCGAGAGGGAGAGCGTCGCTAGGGAAGTTAAAATCTCATACGAATCTTGAAGATCTTTTTTCCTCCTCGCATTCCCTGCTTCGCCTTTTACGTTGGCGTTCACAGGAGGGGTTAAGCACAAAAGACCTAAAAACCGGCTTGTAACCTGTGCCAGCGCGTGTAGAGCCATCCATTCTGTTTCTCTTGCGAATTGTAGGAGGGGGAGACAAGCAGGATTTTGAGAAGGGCATAGGAATGGGTGGGTTTGTGTCGCTCGGGATGCACAGAGACGATTACAATATCTCATTTTACATGCTCCTTCTCCTCCAGGACTGGTGGGACAACTAACGATTAACCGAGCTTTAGTACTCGAGTTGAACATCGTCGTACAGAATCCACATGCAAACCCTTGCTTTTGTAGATCGTACACTTCCCACTCAGGCGCGATAACCCATGGGTCTTCTTTCCAAAGCTCTTCGCCCTCGGAGATGCGATCCTTTGCGATAAGACCTTTGCCCTTTTGGGAGTCGAGATACTGGATAGTAATTTTTGGAGTATATAAGGCGGGGTGGAGGTGTGGAATTAGGTTCGACGTTGGGTAGGTTGTGGGTGCCGATGAAGAGGAAGGGGTAGGAGTAGTGAGAGTGAGATTCTTACTCTGAAGAATTTTTCGAGTCCTTTTCTCGCTGACGGTCCATGAGGGATATGTCTTCACCAACAACGCATGGATTTTTGAGATTCCTAGAGTAGCATTCTCTGACCGGAGCTTTACCAGCGCTTCTCCAAGCTCTTCCTCTCCAGGAGCAATCGAGCTCATCTCTGGAAGAAATGTAGCAGTAGGAGGCAAAACAGGAGTGGCGGGCCGAATTCTTACTAAACATAGTAGTAGGACAAACAAGCTGAGCAGATCGCAGGTTTCGCAAAGCTCGAGCTTCACTCGAACTTGGAAAGTAGCTAGACAATCGATTGCCAATACAGCGCACTACGTGTTAGAATAATGTATAATGTAACACTCTGAAGGTTCTTAATACACGACAAAAAAGCGCCATCGCTCACAAAAGACAAACTGCATCCAATATACTACACTCCGCCACCTGCTCAATCTATAGCATCTCGAGAATGGATAGTCTGCATCAACAGTTTTGCTGTCCCAGTACTTACTCAAAAGGTGCCCAGTTTTTGAAAAACTCCTCCTCATCAGCAGCTCCAGGATTCTGCGCCTGTCTTAATCCATGCGAGTCCGGCTTGTACATTGCTTGCCATGCAGGGTTAGCGTCGAGAAGTGCACGCCACTCCGAATCTGCGCCAGGGCCAATGACCTGATAGTATTCGCTTGACAACCCAGAGCACCAGATATCATAAGAGGTAAAACGAGATTCGCTTGGTGCTACAGGAGATTTCAGAGAGGGCTTCTCTCCAGCCATGGCGAACACGATACGAATCAGAGGAACGTTACAATCTTCATCCTTTTCGAAGATGTGTAGGTCGAATGGGTCCATATGAGTAAACAGCGACTCTTCAGGCTCATCTGAGTAGCGGGGATCATTCTTGAATTGGCACAGAATAAGACCCATGTTTGACGCCTCGAGTTTGGAGGTGATCTCGCCCTGCTCGTCCTTTGAGGTTTCGAACGTGAACGGAATATACGCATCTACACCTATTTGAGAGTTGGCGCACAGGATAGCAGCACCACGACAGACGTGACGCCAGGCAAAGCGTCGCTCCAACATATTATGACTGTGTACTTTGATGAAGTGGTTGAAGTGAAGTTTTGCATTAGCGAATTTATCCTTAAGAGGGATGCCCTGATCGTGAATGGTCTTGAAACGCGATGGGAGGACATCCGTAATATCTTGAGGTTCAGGCCTGAAGAGGTTTTGAAGGAAGGTGGTAACAGATATCACCCGCGCAGTCGTGTGACTAATGTCTACTAATGGCCTGTCCCTCGCCATAGTCAACAGCAGCAGGCCAATAAGTTCACCGCGGTCACCGCGATCAACAGCAAATCTCGAAAAGATGGCCAAGAGGGAGAAAGGAGGGCTAAATTTGGAATCTTGCATGGACACCGATGCAGCCTCCGATAAAAGAGGTTCCGAGGGACATACAGCCTTCATGCTACGAAATTCATCTTCAATCTTGAGCACAACACGCATGTGGTGTTCTACCTGGTCCCGCACTTCCTGGGCCTCTTTGGAATTGTAATGTGTTGTCAGGAAGTTGATGGGGAACCGATACGACAGACATGCGAGTTTCTGGGCAAGGCTCAGCTCTTGTGTTCCCAATCCTCTGCCCAAGAGCTGAAATCCTTTGCCCAAAAGCTTCTCGCTGGCAAAAGCAACGATATTATCTCTGACCGTAGAATTGCCGGATCTGTATCGAGTTGCAAACCTAGGAAACACTTCGTTCAAGCTTCATAAAAGAGAAAAGCAAGCCATTCTTACATTGGTCGTCCGAACTGGACCATGAATTCGATTTGCGAGACCTCTTCCAGAGTAACATCCCCCTCACTGATGTGTTCTACACATTGATCGAAGCCGAGATCAGTGAACGGGGCAGGACCGACGAATGGACGCCTCATCACACGCAACGAGGGCTCGTACTCCACAGATGGGTTAAACCGCACGACACTCCCAGTCATCGAAAGGAACAAGGTGAACATTGGCTTCCCTGCTCTGTTCACAGCGCGTAAGGCACGCCGAAACTGATTGAAGGTGATCCAAACATCACTGCCTCGAACATTCGTTAATTCATGAGCCTCGTCCAAAGAAAGAATAAATTTAGGTTCCTCTTGCACTTTTGCCTCCGGCTTTGCGCTCTTCCTTCCGGCTCTCAATTTCGGGGCCGCTGGGGTTGGACTTTCGGGTTCTTCGAGATGAGACCCTTCCAACACACGGACAAGCTCTCTGGCCATATCATCGGCTGTAAAGTCGCCTTTGGGGGAGAAAAGTAAGCGAACGTATGTGAAGGTGTACAATAGGATTGCGAAACTCACCACACTTGTATTTAGGTGCCTCTTTATGCTTTCCGTCTGTTTCGTCTATTTCTGGCAACGCTCCATCTTTTGGTCGTATTCTCGAGAACAACTAAAAGTGCGCTGAACGAGACAATACAAGCCCAGAGACAAGCATACCCACCTCGTCGGCGTTTTTCACAACACGCTGATAAAACTGCACTCTATTCTTCCCATGACCACGCATAGTTTGACCTTCAGTCATGTAATCTCGGAATGCAACTGCGTATGAAGCTGGTGAACACTTCAACTTTTTTACAAAGGAAATGGTCTCTCGGAAGAGTTCGATCAAGAACACATGAATGCGTAGGAGCACATCGACCTCAGTAGGTTCTGTGTCTGTATCGTATCCAACGAGAAACTTGTACACGTCAGGATCACCCGGAGGGAAAGCCGCTGACATAGAGTCAGCATCATGAATTCTTGACTTGGACAGACATACTGCGGTTTTGCTTCCTGAGGCAGATGGGAATCACGAAATGATTCTTTGCCAGCTCATCGACAAGCCTTGACTTTCCCATTCCCGACGACTGAATAATAGCAGTAAATGGAGCGTATACTTTGTCCTGGCGATGAACGGTGCAGACGTGCTTCCAAAGCGCCTCGGGAGCGCTGCCCATAAAGTCAGTCCTCCAGGAAGCCTCGGTAGCTAGCAATATGTTTCCATGAGACGTCAAGATGGCTCAGGAGTCAATACCAGGCTAACTCACCTTCAATACCTGAACTATCGAAAATGGTCTTAACTTCCACGATTCATCGATCAGCCCACGTAATAAAGTAGAAAGTAAGCAGAGGTCAAACTTACCAACCTCCCGCGGCTTCTGGAGAAGGCCTAACCACTGATATAAATTGCTGAAAGCAGGAAGTAGAGCAAGAAAAACATACGCAGTCTCCGTACCATACGCCAGGATTGGATTTGGCAGCATTTCACGAAAATCGGACGCAAGAAACTTTCATGAGAACGTAGGAGCTTGAGAGCTTCAAATGGAGAACTGTATTTCTGGTCGAGAAAATCGCGCTCCCTGACGACCATCATAATTAAAACTGCCCAGGTGGGTTCGGTTGTATCGGCGGAAAGCGTAGGGGGAAACCAGCCTCTGGTCTTGATCTTGTCATCCCAATCAGCTTCTTCTTCAGGCGAAATGTTGATTTCATCATCCGAGACAAAATTGCGTAAATCGACATCGACATCCATGTAATCAGGATCCATGAGGTGAAACAAGGAAAAAGGCAAAGTGGACAAGTCTTTATATAAGTTCGCGAGCCACTGTGACTCTCCGGCGTCACGTCACGTGCTGTGACATCGCTAGCAACTTTTTAACTCTACTTTAGTACATTTTCAATCATCATCAAAGCTACTACATAAGTAAGTTTTTACTACAGTCATTCCCACGTCCTTCAAACAGTGAAATCTGTTTACCTCTTGGAATGAAAGATTATGAAAATAATACATAATTTAAGTATATAGGAATTATTATTATACTTTCAAGAATGTAGTTGGCATCTTATTTACGCTATCGAGGGACAGAATGTTGAGGAATAAAGTAATCAGTGAAAATTCTCGTTATCAGTGGATTTGGGCTCCTTCGAACAGCCCGTCACATCAATGTGATTCCCAAATGGAGCAGATTATTAATCGAGAACATTGATCGGGGAACTCCCCGCACTTGTCAGTCACCGTTATAGTAGATACTGGAGGCGTCGTCTTGACCATCCTCATCCCCCGATTGCTCGAGCTGGCCATCAGAGTCACTGCTTCTCCCTTCATCTTCAGCTTCTTCATCCTCACTGTCTCTATCACCTACAGCATCACTTGCTTGTCTGGTATTGCCTGACATGGCAGCTGATGACCTCCGAGTTGCTGATG
>RCHF01001528.1:0-24455 GCA_003987895.1 Neonothopanus nambi | reverse complement strand
GGTATCGCAGCACGAGGAATGTACGACCCATCAGACTGCTTAACGTAGTCTGGGTCTTCGTCCGCGTCTGCATCTGCATCGTCATTTCGTTCAGGGGCGTCGGCTGCCCAGACGATGTTGCGTTTCTCAGCATCCTCCATTTGCTTCGCTGCTTGTTCCGCGCGGTGCGTGGCCTCTTCGAGGGGGGTCAAGCTAGGCGGAGCACCAATCGTGGTGCCTGCGAAAGGTGCATTCTCGTGTTCTGTAGAAGACGGGAGGTATGTAGCTACGGAGCTCACGGACACATTTACTCTGAGAACGAAAATATAATCAAGACACGTACGGGTTGTAATAATAGTCTTAGAACTCACGAGTGATACCCCGAGTCGATCTTTCCAACGCTCCACGTGTCTGGCGTTTCGTCAAAGTCATGAGTGGTGAAGTACCATTTATCTTTCTCGAAGTCCCCAGCTTTGAAGTGCGGTGGCTCGTATTCAGATGGTGTGTCGTCTGTGTAAAAGAGCTTGAAAGATGCAAAACGCCGTTCTACAAGAATTCATGAATACTTGAACGAAAGACGGTGAAAAAAAGAAAGGCATACTTGGTAGCACATCCATCTGCGTCATTGACGTTATGAGTGTTTTTAGCAAGGTCTATGTAAAGTGTTCAACGTCGGGAAATAACTCGAGGTACTTTGACGTTCACCTTGACGCTCCGTTTCACATCCTTCAGGGTCGGGATCTTGCCTCGCTTAGCTGCTTCTGCCGCAGGATCACGATTCCCTCGCCGATCATGTAGCGACATTTTATTGAGTCCATCCCCAAGGCTCATTATCGGTATAGTCGTGTCTGTTCCCGCGATAGTGTGGTACTATAAAGTGGATAGTTCAGCAACGAGCTTTGAGCCACGAGTGCATGCCAAAGCGAATACTGACGTGAAAGTTGAATGTATAAGCCTCTACAATGCTGTAGGGGATGAATATAAGTTAGAGTCGAAGATCAAGCAGCATATATGCGCCCTTACTTGTTTGGATCTTTGTTGTCCTGGTATTCAGCAGTAAGATTATGAGTACCGTTCTTAGGTTAGATGATGGAACAGAGGACTTACGAGATAGATCGCAAAAATGAAGCTGCGGAGGTATTGTTTTTGTAGTGCGTCGAATATCCCAAATTCCTGAATGACTTGATCAACGTAGAATGCAAAGAACAAAGCTTCTAACGCACCAGATAGTTGAGAATTCTATCAGCTTCATCGGTGTACCCTCGAGCCATAGTCTACATTCGAGACATCAGTTGCAGCCTGTCGAGAGAAGCAGGGCGGACGACAGACACACCATAATTTTGAATCCGTTGACATTTCTTTTTTGACCTGCAGGCGTGGAGAAGGTCGAGCTCATAGATGAAGAAAAGGAGACGTCATCTTCAGCTGTGGTGAGATGACCTAATAAAACAAGGTTTCTAGCAGATTCGAGCGCTCAATTTTTAGCACCCACTCTCCGTAAAGTTATCCTGAGGTAGGAGATCCCTATTTCGTGTATTCTTATAGTAAGAAACGATAAAACATAGCATACAGGCGAACAAACCTCATGAAAGTGATACATCCTAAACCCGCCCTCAAAAGTGTCTGAACAACAGCGACACTCTGCGCCGAGGTGATGGCCTGAGTTTCAGTACGAGTCGTTTGCTTTTGCATAGAGTAGGAGATAGTTGACAGAAATCAAGGGGCGAAGCTTGAAGTCAGTAAACTAAAAAGAGAGGGAATTCAAGAGAAGCACCAACGCGTCGCGGCGCCTCAGAGGCTAAATGGATACCACGTGCTTTTGACGGCCGTTGACCATAGCGCGACCATGCATATCATCAGCATATCATCGTCTAGACTCTATAGTAGATGTCTATCAACAAGGGCAAGAATCATTACAGCGGCATCACAGTTAGTCTTTTGGACATAGATTGAGTATGCCACGCAGTCTGGATTATTTTAGCGAGCCTCTAAAACTGCCCAATGCTGGCTCAGTGCACATTCGTGCGGAGCTGCTCTAGATCTACTACGCCATCGAGCGCAATGTAGAAGCCATTGAGACCCGTCTCTCCACCGAAGATTTTTGGCCTTCTCTCCAAAAATAGTGCCTGAAAGGAACGACCCCAGTTGGTGATTTCTCATGAACAAGGAAACTCAAATACCAAGAGAGATCCTCTGAATTGGGACTACTGCAGAATACCTTGATACTTTCATGCTTCTAGACTAAGTAGGCTCCGCAGCTGTTGCCTTCGACGGAGACATCCGAACGATGAGAAACCTGCCCTCTCGTGAACGCTGCACTCCGTACCGGCGCACCCGCAGAACTCCGGCGGAGTATTGACTCCCTGGTTACTAGCTACACATCGACAGCTGAATAAGTACCTGCTCATCTCGCATGCTATTAAAGCTAATCCAGCCTTTACATTTGACAGTTGGAAGCCCTGAGTACGAGCTGCTTGAAAAGAGTGAGAGAGAGGTGCCCAATGAGGAGCATTCAATTTTTGATGAACAATGGATACGTGCCGAGTCCGGCCATCATTGCTGTCTAGCGCCCTCTCCTTTGCGATGTACGACCGTCGACTCACGCGAGACTATTTTTTTTTTCCTTCTTCTCCTAGTTCCCCATCTCAAGTAATACAACGGACTTTCTCTCTCTCCTACAGATACCCCCATTTCATACTCTCGTTCATTTATTTAGCTCATTTAGTGGATTTAGTGGTAAGTATACCCCTTATCTTTCCGTTTTGTCACCGAAGTGATCGCTCAAAATTTGTAGGCAGCTTCTGATTTCAATCCTGTACACTCACAGCACGAAATTGAGAGCCTTGTTCGCCTCTATTGAAGGTGTTGCAGCTCACGGGTAACGACACACGAGTTACACTGTTGGAAATCCTAGGAAAATCCGGATCATTCGCGCATTTTTTCTTCACGACTCGAAGACGTGATTCTCTGGCTCGGAGTTCCTGACTGGTATGTAAATCGACTTGAATTTTTACTAAATGTGGCACTAATAGGACGGTCAGTGAACTACGCCGAAATCTTTCCATTCTAGACGTCTCAATCTCATATCTATATTTATTGACATTTTACGGCATTCGTACTCAAGAACGCAGCGCTCAGCTTTTGTGCATATTCCCTGCATAATTTTCATCTACCATAACAAATCATGGCTATCGAACTACTTACCGAATCATTGCAAGAGCAACAGCTCAATGTTGAAATTATTATCCAGCCTCCTACCGCGACAAAGGCTCAATACGAATCCTCCCCCGTAACATCATCCCAATATGAATCCTCCTCTTCCGTGACATCATCTCTTTCCTCTTCCCCCACCAACACTACTATCAACAGTACGAATAGTACGAACAGTAACACCTCACTCGACACCTCCGTGACCTCCGACTCAAACACCACCATCTCCCTACCGGTTCCGACACCACGTAAATCCAAATCTACAGGAATCCTTAACACAAGCAGCTCGCGTGTGCGAGCTGCTTCCTTACCGGGCGGAAATCATCCACCTTCAGAAACCCCACCACTAAACGTACGATTCGCGCCTCTACCGGAGTTGGCCCCAAGGAGGAGGAAGTCGACTGTACCGCTTGGTGTTGCGGCGAGGAGTCAGATGATGAGGAAGAGGAGACAGATGATGTACGGATCTCCGCATGCTGATGAATATGATACGAACTCTGTTTGGACGGAGGAGGAGGCGGAGGCGCATATGAAGAGGCAGTTGAGGGCCCATGCGAAGGAGGCGGAGAGAGCTGCCAGGAGGGCTCGGAATGCAAGTGAGAATGGTCATGACCATGGATCAGGGGAGGAAGAGGAGGATCCGTTTGTAGTCCTGGGGAGGATATTCAAGGATGCGTGGAAGAAGATGGCGAATAAAGACAAGGGGAAGGAGCGCGAGAAGGGTCATGGTGGTAATGAGAAGGAGAAAGTGTCATCGTCGTTGGAGGGAGAGAAAGTGAAGCAGTCTTCCGAGTCAAAACCATCTTCATCTTCCGAACCTGAAAACGTCGCCGTTGCCGTTGTGGAAGCGACCTCTGACCAATTCCGATCCTCGCCGACAGATCTTTCACATCATTATGAAGAGATTGAAACGAGGGTTGGTGAGGGTGGTAGAGAATTCCTTGGGGATGTCAGCCACTCGACGATCGAGATAATACAATCTAGTATTAAATCGCCCGTGGCTAAGCCTGCAGACGATACGACACCTTCATCCGGACCAGAGTGAATCAGGCGACATTCGGAAGATCTGACAGGACAGGATTCAGCCTCGATGATTTCGAGCCATTGGAATTTGGACTTTGCAGAGGATCACCATCACCATCACCATCACCATTTACATGCTGCTTGACCATACTGTGTTTTAACCAAGGGCTAATCTGCTTCTGCCTATTTTTACCAGACATATAGTATCTCTACGGATTAAATGCTAGTCGTCGTCGATCCGACCCTAATTCTACAGAGGGTTCTGTATTTTGATCATGTATATACATTTCGGCAGTAGATCATCGGATTTCTGAAAATGTGGGCCTCGCTTCAGTCGCTACCGGGCATTTGAACTCGATGTCATAGACATTGACTCGGAGCTCAGTAAAGAGGTGGCTTGTTGTACCTTGAACACGGATAGTACCTTGAATATTCAAGAAACCGAGTGTCTTGGCTCGCTATGCACGAAATTCCGAGTCAATACTGACTAGTACTGACTCCAAATAAGGTAAACCTACAATCGAGAATGTTACGTAAGCAGCGGCGACTATGTCTCACCGCTTCTTACCGTCGACGCTTGCTGAAACAAGTGTTCGCGGTCATGGATCCCGTTGTTTTCACACTGTCTCGTTTGTAAGTGGCTTTTCATTCTTTCTTATATACATCGACGACACTCTCTTAACTTTGCTCGCCCAGACAGCGCCCAGGTCTTTTTCTTTCGACCACTTTCTCGACCCGGCATCTGTTAGCCGTCTTGGTACAGGTTTGGTCGGGGACGCGGACTTCGTATTCGCTGCCTTTATTTTTTCTAGGTCGTGTTGATTTTCTAGCCCTCTTTTGAGCTAGAAACATGTCAACTTCCTGCTCGACCTCTGCGACCTCGACGTCTACTGATGTTATCACGTCGAGCAGTGTGTCTACCTCATTTTCTCAGAGTGTGACGACTCTCCCTGGTACCCCCAGCGTCGTTCTTGGGTCCACGTGCGCTGTGTTCACTACTTCTAACAGCAGTACTTCCTGTGTCAGTAGTACTACTACTTCCAGCACGACTACTGTAGGAGGTAAGCAACTCGTTTTCTTTTCTTACACTCCAATTCATGAGCAATGGCTGTAGGCGAAGTCACGACGATTCAAGTGCCTTTCGCTACCACCATCTTTGTGACTCAGACAGAGTTCTCCACGTTTTACGGCTCTTCGTGCACTGTGCTTGACGATGGTGGAAAATCTTCTGCCCCTTCCCCTTCCCCTACGCCAGCAGTTGTTGCTACTACGACCACTCCGCCACCAACAACCTTCACGTCACAAATTTCCTCCACTCTCGCGGATGGAGGGGTCACTGTGCAAGTGATCACTGTCACATCGACTCAGCCTCCTACTAGTGGTCTGGTCACCTTGAACAGCAGTGCAACTTCATTACCTGTTACGACCTCCAAGACGAATATCGCTCCCATCGTCGGCGGTGTTGTAGGAGGCATTTGCGGCATCACCGTGATCGCTCTCATCGTTTGGTTCATCATGAAACGACGCCGGAGATGGGATGATATCTTTGATGACAGCGAGATTGATGCAGCCTTGGCAGGGGCTGATAGCGATCCTCACCCTAGGAAAAATCGTTTCTCCGCGATGGCTACCACAGATATCGAGCCTGAGCCCAAACCCTACCAGTATGGATACGTTGGGAACACGCTCACTTCGGCTCAGTATAATTCATTGCCACAATCTCCGCCGAATTCGGCGGCGAGTAGATCGTCGACTGTCCGCTCTATGCAGACGATTAATAGCGCTTCTCCTAATGGACCTGCGTCGGCGTATCTGCAGACACCCGCTGGAGTGTATCAGCAGCAGCAGCTCAATAACGGCCACCCGGCAAGACCTACGTCTATGACCAGCGTGAGCAGTGGTGGATTCGCTCCTATA
Organism: Neonothopanus nambi; assembly: GCA_003987895.1. Lineage (NCBI taxonomy): Eukaryota > Fungi > Basidiomycota > Agaricomycetes > Agaricales > Omphalotaceae > Neonothopanus > Neonothopanus nambi. Next base: position 18,326 of record RCHF01001528.1, on the reverse strand, counting down.
TCTCCTCCCGGGGTGCCGGTGTCCCCTCCCCAGAGCTCATGGGGTGGCGCTGCTGCCATGGGCACTATAAGCATTCCAGTTCAAAACGGAAACGCAAATGAGGATTACTTCAATCACCGCGTTGGAAGCCCTGTTAGTTTCTCTTCTGAAGGGCGGAAGCTGCAGGTGGTCAATGGTCAGCGGATGTCGTCGATGAGCGTTGGTCCCTACCTGGATTTGAGGTCGAGTGAGGGTGTTATCCTCGAAGAAGATCCTAGTAGTTCTCAGGTCATGAACACAGAGCACGACAGGCGAAATTCGAGGTCTCATCCCAAGGCTAATCGCACATCGGTGAGGAGCACATCTGCTGGTGGAGTCTTGGTTCATACAGATGGAGGAAGCGCCACGAATGGTACATCAGCGACTGATGGACCTGCAAACCAAGGGTCTGCCCCTCTGCCGCCTGCGTACGAAGAATAAGAGTGATGATTATCACTGTGCTGCTGCCCGAGTCTCATTTGCTTGCATCTCTTTTTCACAGTCTTCACGGTCGCGACGGTTATTCACGCATCTGTATTATTAGGAAGGTCATTTCTCTCGGACTTTTTCCTCGTCATTTATCGTTTCCGCACTACATTACTTTCATATCAAATGTCTCTTCATAATAGAATAGTAAAAGCACATGGAAAGTACAGAGTACGTAGTAGCAATGACAAAAGTTACATGAGGCGAAAATAGGCGTAAGCCTCTGTCGGTACTTTCATCTTTTGAACTGCCTCTCTGCCATGGTGTAAGTAGTACTACTGATTGATGATTTTGGGACTGGGGTGTAGATAGGTATCGACAAACGAATGTGATGAATTTTATCAGCTCTCGGCCAAAGAGTGAACGAAGAAAGACCTGAGAAGACTTGGCCAAAGCAAAGAACCAGAAAATACTGAGTTTGATAAGACCAGCTTTGACCAGAACTTATGCATACAATACGAGAATTTTCCTAGTCGGTCCACGGCAAGATTTAGGTTGCACAAGTAGACTTCATCATGACATAACATAACATAGAAGTACTTCAATAACCGCATATCTGCATAACATTGGAACCTATCTAATGACATTCGGCAGGCATAGAGCAAGAAAACTTCAACTTCATACAAAATCCCACTAGAAGAATAGACATACAGACATCCTCGCCAGAGCAAAGACAGGGGCAGGGGCAGGGGCAGGAACATTCTGCTGCCTCAGTACAAATCTGGAGGACAGTTAAACGATCCTGCCAAAAAGTCGTGCATATATGCATTCAAACGTGAAGCATATAAGCCAGCTGGGTTGATTCAATTCAGATACTTGATTCAGACCATCAGAGCACAGCACAAGTGCAGTCCAGGCCTGTTTAACGGTAACGTGGAGACACCGGTCTATGCAAAGCCAATGAGGATCAGCGATGCAAAGACTGAGCGGAGCGGATTTCACTGGCCAATGGCAAAGGGGGCAAAGCCACCATCACCAGAGGGGAGAGGGACAAGGGTAGGGCAGTGTCTCGATAGACAACCTGCCTGTCGAGCAATTTAAATCCTTTCAAATCCAATGGCTAGCTTGGCCGGCACTGATGATCACGACATGATCAGTAAACAGTAACACCAGACTGGGTCCCCGTATACTGCGACTTCATATCATCCATATCACCAGTCTCATCCTGGCTCTTATAGTCATACCCTGACACACTTCCCAAATCGCTCGTCCCAGTAACACTCGCCGACCCAAACGATGACCGTCTCCTTATCCGATCGCTTTGATTAAACATCAAGTTACTAGGACGATCGCGGTCAACACCAGCGGAGCTGCCAGCGACACTACCTATGACACTGGAGTTATCCGTGACACTCGGGCCGGCGTCCTGGGAGATGATAGAAGAGGCGTAGCTTCCGTACGCACTACGCTTCGCGCCAACTCCGCGGGGAACGTTGGCGCTAAAGGGACCGGTGGCAGTAAACATGGGTACGCCAGAGGAGTAGGTTGCTTGGGAACGCAAGGACTGGACGTCGGAGGGAATATAACCTAGAGCGTCGTGTGTGCGGTAGAAGCTTGCGTCAAAGCGGCTCGGGGTGCCTGAACGACGGCCTGGATGGGAAAGAGAAAAGGGACATGGTTAGTTCATAGCAACTATGTAGACCCAAAATAAAGGTGACATACCATCAGACATAATGCCACCAGGTGCAGGACCACCCATGTAATCCCTAGCATTAATCTCGTGCCGACGGAACTGATCCATGGATTTGCCAAGCGAACGTCTAGGCTTGCTAAATTGAATCATACTAGGCTGGAGATTACTGAGTGCGCCTTCAACAAGAGTGTTCTTCTCCTTGTAGTGCGTAAGGAGGTAATGCCACAATGGGTGCTATAAACGTAAATCCACAAACCATGAGTAACCATATCTCATGAGTAAAGACAAATTAGCAATACGAACCTTGCTTAGAACCTTTGGATTCCCAAGAATCACTACCCCATACTTCGCCCTCGTAAGCGCGACATTCAATCTCCTAGGATCATTCAAGAAGCCAATCCCTTGATGTTCATTACTCCTGACGCAGCTAAGAATAATATAGTCCTTCTCACGACCCTGAAACGCGTCAACACTAGCCACTTCGATCTCCTTGTAGAGGTCCTTCTTGAGGGAACCATTGAACTGCATATAGTTCACGATGAAGGACCGTTGACCTTCGTAGGGTGTGACTACACCGATCTGACCCGGGACGACACCGGATTTAAAGAACTTTGTTACAATTTTTTCGACGTTAGAGGCTTCAGTCCTGAGAGAGAAATTAGTTGAGTAACTAAAAAGGGACATAACACAAAAGGCAATCTGATTCTCACCTATTCAAAAACGAAGTGCCGCTACTCGAGATCTCCTCTTGCCCAAGATTCTGATAAAAGAACATCGGTGTATCAGGCACAGGCCACGGAAAATCGACATTCTTCCTTAATCTCTCTGGAGCAGTGACACCGTTCTGCAGTGTCCCTTCATAAAACATATTTGAAGGGAACTCAGACAGACACGGGTGCATACGGTATTGCACTTGCAGACGTATAGGTCTGTTACCCAAGACGACTAGACGCTCAAAGAGAGACTGCGTGAGACCTGCGCGCGCGGCTTTTTTGTTCATGATGACAGGACCGAGCTGTTGGTGGTCGCCGACGAGAACAACTTGTTTGCAGCCTAGGACGAGGGGGATCATGCATTCTACAACACATAAGATTAGCATACCTTTTCAAAATCAAAGGGGAGGAAACGCTAACGGACCTGGCTCAGCAGCCTGCGTAGCCTCATCAATCAATACCGTCCTAAACTTCAACTTACTCAACCTCGGATCACCAGCCCCAACACAAGTACAACATATGACATCCGCCGCACTCAAGATCTCCTTCTCGCATTGCCTAATCAATGTCTTATACTTCCTTTCATCATTACTACTCAATTCTCCCTGCTCGTTTTTCAGTTGTATCAGCTTCTGCAGTTCAACGTGCGTCGTACTGTTCGCTACTTGCTGATGCAGAGAGAGGAACGCGACGCTCGAGTCTAGAGCTTCGCGAGACTTGGCTGTTAGACGAACGACTTTGAGACCCGTGGCGTGGATCTTTTCGGTGAGCTGGTCGACGGCTACGTTGGATGGGGCGCAGACGAGCACTTGGTCTGGGTTCATCTTTGCAAGGTGGTAAACGATGGAGGCTGAGGTGACAGTTTTACCGGTACCAGGAGGCCCTTGGATGAGACTGATAGGTTTTTGGAGAACACTCTTGACAGCAAACATCTGAGAGTGATTAAGCTCGGGAAGCCCGGGGGCAGAAAAACGCTTTGGCATCTGAGTTCGAAGTGTCTGGGGCTCGAGTTCGTGCCCAAGGAGTTTGTGGTACTACATAAGATAATGAGCGAATATATGCGTGATGAAAGCGAGAAATAAACTCACGATATATCCACTGACGCTCTTTTCGTCTACGGCGAATGTCTTCATTGCGAGCTGCATCCTGTCGAAGCTGGTAGACTTCCAAACAAAGTCGGCGGCAAAGTTATGAGTGCACTCTGAGGGCACGCCCTCGGTTCTACGAAGTTCGAGCCCGACCTCGTCCGATACATCTATAAAAGAAATCAGACAGCTGCTACAATGTTGAAAAGCAACCGTACTCACTGTTGGGAATCTTGATGACGTGCCCAACACCTTCCCAAGCCTTGTGAAGTTCACCTGAATATCTCAACCTCAACTCATCACCAACAGCCAGCCTAACTTCCCCACTCTCCAATTTCGGCAAGCAAAACCAAGCGACCCGCTTCTGGTTTAGACCCAAGTCCCACCGGACGGTGATATCAGTCTGAGTCTGACTCTCCTTGAGCCGCTTGTCATAATCCGCCTCAATCTTAACGAGGGGTCCGAAAATGTTCTGATACTGATATGCGTCTTCGTAGCGCAGGAGAATAGGGAGAGGATCGTCATCCACGCCAGGTTTCTCTAAATCTTCTAGAGTGGCGTTGGCGTTGTCACGCCAGAGATCTTCAAGACGATTGATTTGGGAGAAAGAGATTTGGCGGGAGCGTAATTGCTCTGTCTCGCTCGGCGGTTTGACGAGCCAGGAAAGGAATGACCTGTCATCGATGAGTGGGGCCCATAGGGCAGCGTTCCATTGTATCTCCTTCGAAATAGCGGCACAGGGTTGACTAAACGTCACGAGTTAATTTGAGCGGAAGCGGGGATTGATGGCATTACTCACCGACACAACAGGACAACAACGGTGTCACTTTTAGCGGGAATAAACCCGAGCATAAAAACGTTCTTGCTACCACAATTGTAGCACTCCGGAGTGGTTTCTCCCAAAGGGCTCTCGGCATGCAAGATGACCTCCTTGTGTTTAGCGCGCACGAGATGATTCACGATGTGGGACGCCGAAGTGTTTCCGCGAGAATTGCAGAACCATTTAGAACAAACGAGACATTTGACGACTGAAGCAGGAGAGTGGATTCCGCAATAGCTATCATAAAACGAAATAATCAGCCACCAAGAAAAATCCGAACGATTGAATTCGGAAACAGTTGGTGGATTGGACAAACCTGCAAGCATGTGGCGGTAGATCAACCGCGCCTTCGTCTTTCAAGTCATCTAATACTGCATCAAAGTCCTCGTCTATACCGTTACGAACAGAATGGGGGTGCACATGTCCGTTGTTTGCAACGGAACTTCGGTCGTCTGAAATTGAAAGACTAGAAAGATCGACTGAAGATGCATTATCTTGAGTATTAGCGGTGTATATGGAAGAAGTATCGTCGACAACGCCTATTCCGCCATAAGAAGAGGCAGAGTCGTACTGAAAATTGTCGAAAGAATCCATGGTGGTAGTAGTAGTAATACAGCTTTCGGTGGATGGATGATGGTCATCTGCCGAAGTGCCAGGAAAGGCAGGCTAAGGCTTGGGTTACAAACATGTACAAATCGTTGCTACGGAAGAACAATGACAATGTTGATCACGTAATAAGATATTGTTTCACTGCTCAGTGCTATTGTTCTCTAGTGCATTGCAATCAGTTACGTGTAAGTATCGAGAACAATGCCTGCGCTTTTCAATGGTGCTTTGGCCATCTTTATAAGAAAGGTAAGTGGGCCACTTGCTCTTCACTTGCCTTCCTTACTTATTTTTAACTGTCCCCAACTCTCCCTCTACACGTTCTTTTCACGACTACACCGGTGCTGGGACACCCTTGCTCTAGAGATTTAACGAGCTTTATCGACTTTCTTCACGTCTTTTGCCCAGTGTATCCCTAAAACTTAATTCTTCATTTTTCCATCATGGTTCCTCCTCGTGGTTGTAAGTTTGCCTTCCCTCTTCCGTCAGTTCAGTGTTGACATCGTTATTATAGATATTTTCATCGGCCTCAACGTCGTCCGAGCGTTGAGCATCATTGGCTTAATACTTGTCTTCTCGAGCAGTATCGAGGTCATGGTCACGAACATCAAAGCCGTAAACGCTTTTCAAGCTAACAAAGGCGGGGACAACTCTACAGACACTATGTTGGACTGCGACTACATCGCGTGAGGCTCATGTCTTCTGCCACCACCCTGTACCTCTACTAACAAACCCATTAGAGGTAGCACAGTACCGAACCAGCCAGCAGGCGTCTTCTGGGCTGTTGTATCTACTCTTTTGATCATTTTCCAAACGATCATTTTACTATGTACGTAGCGTGTTTCCAGCTATACGAGTCAAATAACTGACCGCACGTACTCTACAGTATCCGAATGCAGCTGGCCACTTTCCTTCTTCGACCGCTTCTTCCCCGTTCTCGGCTCCAACTTTGGTCTAGGTGCACTCGGAATCTTTCAATGCCTGTGCGTAATAATCCATTCCACTTATCAACACAGTTAACTGAAGGCGTCCTTCCTCTACTTGTAGAATTGGTGCTCAGATTCTTTCACATCACGTAGACGAATTTACTCTAGTCTCAGCCTTCTTCCTATTCTCCATCGGCTGCCTAAACATGCTCCTAGGCCTCATATTCCGCGAATCAGCTAAAGAAAAACGTTCCATCAAAATCTGGCGATCAGGCCCTAAAGAGATCCTCCCCACTACCACCCCAGTCTTTGTGAACCCCGGCCAGTCGTTCGTATCGAACGCGTTCAACGGGTCCAGCGGGACGAGCGAGAAAGGCGCATCGGAATTCGGCACTTGGAAAAGTACAGATAAAGCTGGTCTTGGATTTGGTAGACAGGGTGAGAAAGCTGCTGGACTGAAAGGGTTCATTCTACGTGTACCAGAGGAGACATTGCCGAGGTATGCCACCCCTACGCCGCCTCCTCCACCTATCTCGCCTTCGCCTGTCCATGCCTCGGTTCCGGTTGGGGTGAGAAGGAACCAAAGCACGAGGACTTCTACTTCGAGCTTTGCGTCGCCGGGTGCTGTGCATGGGAACAGGAGGGAAAGTGCGGCGACTGAGTCAATGTATGATGACGAGGAGAGAGAGGAAGAGGAGGAGCATGAGCATCATGCTCAAGGACAGCATCCGATGTTCAGGTCGAGTCCTACTGCACTTTGATCTTGTTTGGCCCCCACACTGGGTTAGGAACTCTTGCTGGCCTGAACTTCCTAGCCCAGATCCAACGAACTCGTTTCCCGTTCGGACTGTGTAACGACTAACGTGCGTTTCATGCTCGGCACGATATGTACTTACCTTATAAGCATTTATAATAGCTGATTAGTAGTTTAGCACATATTGTATTTCGTACGCACTTGGGTGTATATTTTTTGGGTTTCGTTGTAGCATTAGCGCTAGTATCTGGAATAACACTTGGTTATCCTATTTGGCTTACTTGCTGAGACGGTTTCTACTTGTGCGTTCAGCAGTGAGGATAGCCAGTATTCCCGCCTCTGCAAGAGCAATTGAAGCTTGCACGCAGTCTTGCTTTGCTCGCTTCTGCTTCTGATGCATAGATCTAGCTGACTTGGTGCAGCAAAAACGACAGGAGAGAGTAGACAAAAAGAAGGATATACTGTTGACCAAGAAAATTTCAGCCTAAGAAGAGAATAGACGAATAGGATTTCGGTTCGCGGCGAGGAGCTGTAGTACGCGCGTAGCATTGTCGTATTAGGGTCTTTGTGCTGCTTGGCGGGCGGGCGGGGCCTGAACTAGCAAGTTGTGCGTAAAATGCGTAGTCAACGCTTGTGCAAATGTGGGACTGTCCACCCATAGTTATGTTCTTCAATAATTCTTCATATGTATTGTACTTCAATCGTTCGTACGTATATGTATCATACAAGCATACTTTAACGACACAACAGACCGGACAGACAAGGGAAAAAAGATAGCTAGAGACTGTTGGAAAGATGTATGAGTAATGGAGAAACTTTCGTGAATGTAATGCGTAGAGTTGGACTGACAGAAACAACAGGCTCAAAATAGAGTAGACCAAAGAGAGGGTATGTAAATTGGCAGAAAACAAAGGCCAATTTCAAAAAAAAAAAATACTATCAACGAGGTCTGAGATCTTCAAAATCCACCAATCAAGTCGGGGTACGTAGATACACTTGAACGAGTCGTAGCCTTGCCAAGAGAGAACTCAGAACTCAGAAGGGATAGAACAACCAAAAGCACACGAACCTACACTCATCACAAACCGCAAGTCACCCTGACCTCCCACCGTGACGAGCTTCCTTCCCCTCTTGTCCTTTAGCGAAAGCGAGAATACGATCGAGAAGAAACTGCGTAACAAGAAATTGGAACAGTCGCAGGCACAGCGTTATTAACACGTTCTGTTCAAACGACATGCATGCAGAACGAAGAATGAGATGAGTTTGAGTAATCCAGTCGCTATCACAAAGAAGGAAAAAACCAAGGACGCACGTAAATCATCTCCTCGTCGTCATCCCCTCTATGGTTGTCGTCATTTGCGTCTTGGGCATCAGCTGCAGCAGCGGCGATGGGGGCATCGGGCGGTAGTTGAGGATCCACTGGCTGAGCCTAAGCAATACGGACGGATGAGGTAGTGGTCAGGATGAAGTGTAGAAGATAGAGACTGAAGTTGGGGACGAACGAACCTGGACAAAATTGTCTTGTGGCGCGATGACGGGCAGTGGGATCAGCTGTAAATCATCTGGGGCGGCGTTTAAGTTTCTTTGGACACCAAAATCGTCTTCTTCTTCATCGTCTTTAGTTTGAGTGAATTGGGTGCGTCTGAAAGGGTGGTGACGAAGAGACTGCTCGGATTTGGCGTTACGGCGACGAAGGGGACTGTTTCATGGTCAGACGACAATGAGTCCACGTCGAATATTTAGCAAAAGAGCTACGTACGGCATATAATAGAACTTGGGTGGGAGCGATGAACAGGAGAAGTGCGTACGCAAGCTGCTAAGGACAGAAGGAAGCTGGAGAGGACCAAGAGGCTTTAATGAAAAGCAGGAGGTACATCCGAATTTAACATTATTCTAGGGTCTTCTGAAAAAGGTGTGCCAAAATTGCAACAGCACGGTTACAAACATGACACCACTAACCCTGCAATTCTTTCTCCTTCCATGATTTCCCATTGATTTTCCCATTGATGTTCCCTTTTCCAATGTGTTCCGAAGTGCCCTCAAGCTGCCTATTACCTGAGAGGATGAAGGAGTGTCAGTGTTCGACGTTTCAAATCCCTCAGGTGTGATGGAAATACGTACTTTGTTCCGACCTTGGATCCAACAGCTGCATGCGTGTGAGCCTATTTCCTCCTACATTTCAACCCTAGCCCTTCGTGCGTTGAGCTCTTGGTAAAGGCCCCCTTTTACACGTTACAATCTTTATTGCAGCCAATTCAGCATCGAATGTAGTTGCAAATAATGCATCAGTGATCTTCGAGGAACTATTTGAAACGAGGAGAAACATAGGCCGCGCAAGCGGTGCTGGTCCAGGAGCTTCGAGTTGGCATTCTAGGAGGTGGCACGAAAGAGGACATTCTGGGACACAATGCTGCAATTCCAGAATTCCAAGGTAGTCGGGGTCCCGTCGACAACCGAGCGCGCCCAACGCCATCAGGATCACGTGAGCATGACACATCCCGACGATGGCGCAGTGATGAGTCAGAGTCACTAGCAGGTGTGCTGGCCTCTACATCTTGATTCTTGACTGGATCTTTTAGCTGATACATCGCAGGAGATGTTGTGAATAAAGTCAAGGATCCAGGCTCTACTAGAAGCAATAACTTGCCAGCCGAGTGCCGGAATGTCAACGTCGGTAGCAGGATGCGCAGGCGAAGTCCGGACAACCGACGAATAGCTGCAGCTTCGACATGACCTGTATCGAAGACTTCGTCAACAAGTAGAAAGACTTACGGAGGACGTACCATGATATGAAATGCAGAACGCGTCGGGATTTTTCTCCACACCTGGTTCCAACCAACAGTATACTAGTGCAGTTTTCCTCGGTCTTCTTGTATGGCATGCACAAAGTATCCTCGTGAATAAAGTCAAGGACCGAAGCTATACTTGAAGCGGTAACTTGCCAAGCGCCGGAGTATCAACAGCAGTAACAGGATGCACAGGCAAAGTCCGGACAACCGACAGATATCTGCAACTTTGACATGAGGACTTCGAGAACAAATGAAGGGTTTACAGAGGGCGTACCATGATATAAAGTCCAGAACGCGTCGGAACCTTGCTCCGCATCTGAGTCCAATCCATTGGCCTTCATGGATGGTAGGTGCGCTTGAAGAATTTGCTTGAGTGGTTAGACATGCGATGCAAGTCGTGTGTCGGCGTCCCAGTAGCTAATCGACTGTGATTCTCTCAAGAATTTTGAAGCCCTCATGAGTGACATGAGAAAACAACTCCAGGGACTGGAATATCGCGCTTGTCTGAAGGCAGACGACTTGGGTTGTACTCCAGCATCCCATCCACCATCAAACTACGACTTGCTCTTCCGAGAATTGTCCAGAACTACTTTGCTGAAATAGGGATGATTTAGGTGAACTTCCGTAGCGGCCTAGTCGCAATACAGCGCCTCTAGTGAAGGAGGTAGCGCAGAAGTTGAGGTTTTCCGGCGTCAGGAAACTTCGGATCTCCATGCAAAATGTTCTTGGGCTGTTGAGCCTTCGTCACCGTCAGGGCATCAATGTGAGATTGGATCTATGATTTTATCGGCTTTTTCCAGTCCAACGCCTATAGCAAACACAACCCAGAAAAATCCCCGGTGGCATACTCCATGAAGGAACAAAATTAGGATAATCTGGTATGATTATGTCGCTTCCCGAACTAAATTTTCCTATGTAGACATCTTGGTGTGATGCGACTTGACGCCTCTGAGATATGTCGAAAGCAAATTAACCACCCGATCCCTGACCATAGAGACTGTGCAGAAAGGCCAGAGGAAACTACGACAAACTTGTGCATAGTTGTTGAAACTTGAAGGTTATTAGATCGCTGCGCCCCTGCAGGACCATCGACGGAGAGGTCGCGAGGCAAGGCTGACAAACTCCGCCGTGACTTCGCGAAAATAGTCCCTTTCTCTCTCTCCCTTAACTCGTTCCAGACTTCAGTGGATACATTTCTTCTCGCAGCATGCATATGCCGACAATATGGGACATTTGTTGGCCTGTTCACCCCTAAAAGCACCTTTCGTGCCCTTGTCAACTCAGTGAACTCCTGGTGAACTCCTGGTGAACTCAGCACCGCGCGATATCTCTGTTCCGACTATCTCGAAGTCTCTACTTACCTAGAATCCAATGGTGCTTGATGGCGTTGTTTCTCAAGAACTAGTTGATTAGTCGTTCGGTCACGGTGTTTGAAGTGCTTCCTCTCATCTTACTCCGACACTGAATATATACGGTTCGTCTTGGTCAACGTTTCTTCATCGCGCTGCTCAAAGTTTTCAAACAGTGTCAAAGTGCACACTTACCCCGGTAGTTGACCACAATACCGCCCGTTCCTGCGCCATTCTTCGCAGTAGTCACCGGCTCCTAATTAACCTGAGTCGGAACATTATGCGTTGTTTCTGTCACAATTTACGACTCAGTCCTCAGGTAGCTGAACGGTTCGTCTGCTGCAAAGCCAAGAAGGTCAGTTGGCAATTTTTATAGTTCTGCATTCTCAGCCCAACACCATAGCTTCGTCACAGATACTTGCGTTACTAAAACCAATCTTCACCGTCTGGTTTCAAAACTTCTACGTATCATAAAATTGCATGTCTAGGGACCAGAATCACATCTCGAGTACCTGCATTATTTTTATGTGGCCGAAACAAAATCCCTTATCGTTCCGGCCTGGCGGGGAACTCTTCTCTCAAATGCTCGGTACGTCGTACCCAAGCAACTGGCTAGGAGTGTCGTTCCTGTAAACATTATGAGTGGTCCCTTTTGAAATCAGGTGAGATGCCATGCTGGTTACAGGAATTGTCGGATATCAACTTACGTAGCCCTTCAGTCCATATCCCAGAGATGTTTTATTTGTGAAGTACCAAGGATGAAGCAATCCTGATGCAATAGGAGTTGACAAGGTGCTTCCTATACCCTTGCCTAAACCTGCCGTCAGCATGACCGTCCTAGCGCAAGCACAAACAGTTGCACGAAACAAGACTCACCAACTTCGAAAATGCAAAGCAAGGTGGAAGCCTGACGAGGATCACCACCGTCAGCTGTAGCTACGAATCTCGGCCATAACGCTGACCAGCTCAGCGCAAGGAATCCATAGAGGAAGGAAAATGCGAGCAGCGGAGCGAGACTGTTTGCCAGCCCCCATAGCAGTAATACCGCGAGCCCCGAACCGACGGACGAGAGCATGATAGAGAATCGCACGTCGCGACGGTCTGAGAGCCATCCCAAGAAGATCAGGCCGGGCGCGGAGGCGCCTGTTACGATAGATCCATCAATGACATTGAGAGTGCACATAAGCGCTGAGATCTGTGATCGACATAGTTACTCACCATTCATTAAAGATACAGCTAGTGTGCCAGATGCGCTACCGAGATTCAGATCGGAGGCGAAGGCTATTGCGGACATAGGAAGGAAGTGAATGTTAGCGTGGTCCGTAGCGCGCAGAGACTCGAGATTTACTGGGTATGTATAGTATGGGCAGGTAACTCCCGAACCCTTGTAGCAAGTTGGCAACGAAGAGGATCCAGAAAGGCCCGTACGTCATGAACTCCGTGCTAAACGATCGCGGGCCTACAACCTGCACGACTGGTACTCGAGGCTTGAGGTACGGGAAACAGGGTATTGATATGACTAGGAATCCTACTGCCTATCAAATATTTTATGCAAGCTCCGGGACTTATATCATGAAGAACTTACCATCGACAGTAGAGCGGTTCTCTGTCCATACTTATTCAGTAATTTGTCGATAAGCAATGGAGCGACCACCCCTCCAATCCCTACGAGAATCAACATGCGTAAGCTCTTTGGGCTCAGAGATATGTAGGACTGTAATATAGCCTACCAGTACCCGAGAAGAGAACACCGTTTGCCTGCATATGTTTAACTGAGAAGAGAATTGATATGTTCAATATTAGCATGCACATACCAAACCCTTCTTCTCCGAAAACCATTCAAACAGGTACGTAAGCATTGGGAAATAGAATAGGCCTATCGCGAAATGAGCAAAAAAACTCTTGATTAGCCAGGGCGACCTATCGCGATTTCCTTTGGCAAGTCAAGACGTACTGCCTCCAATGGGGTAGATAATACCCTGCGTTATTATCAACTGCCACACCCGCGTTGAGAAAGCCGCTCCGACGAGACCCAACACAGATAAAATCAGTCCTGAAATCATGGCATTGCGCTTGTGCCAGGGGTAACGATTTACAAGCGGAAGCACCACAGGTGCTGTGAGGTAAAGCAGCCCGGAAGAAAGAGACCCGACAGCGGCGAGGGAGCTTGAGGAACTGTTTTTGAAAGTGTTTGCGGTATAGTAGTTGAGGAAAACACCGTAGGAGTAAGGCAGGGACCTGATTCGATCGCATCAGTCGTCGAGTCAGATGAGGTTTTAGATTATTCGCTGGTTAAATTCTCACCATACGATGAACTCGATGAACCAAGCCCCGGCCAGATATGCCCAAGCATCAAAGCCTTTGTCCTATGTTTATTTATCTGGGCATTAACGTCCACGGAATGGAAACAAAGCTGGATTACTGATATACGCACCACCGGAGGTAAGGATATCGCATTTTCAGGCTCTGCAAGGTCAGCAGTCAAGGAAGCAATAACCTGACTCCGTTCTGTAGAGTGTGCCCTTGTGGATGGCTGCATGCCCGGTATATTCACAGTACTGGATCTCGGTGAAGTCGAGTGAGAAAGAGAAAATTCTCTTTCCAGAGAGCTAAAGGTGCCATTGTTCAGAGCCATCGACTCAAGACTTGATAAACATTTGGTACTACTCACTTGCGGTCAAAACCAGAGATTACAACTAGTTCATGCTCAGAAGTGGTCATGGCTCAGATCAAAGTTGCAGGCGAAGTTCTTCTTGCCGTGATTTGAAAATGGACCACAAAAGCACGTCACCTTTGTATGTCATACGTACGCTCTTTTTGGTCCACGAGCCCATGTTCCGGCGTCCGCTGTTACGTGTATGTATGCCACATGTGTATACTATATTCAACAATCTACGCACTTTATTTCGCGGTATACGATAACCAAAACGTGATTACACACCGAGTACTCTACAAGAGTAATATGTAGGGAGGAAGATTACATGGCGTCGCAAACATGCATGGCACCTCGAAGGGCTCGGCCAGAAATGCCAGCCCTAAATTAGAACGACACAGTCATTAACAAGATTCTGTAGATATCCAAGCGCACAATATTAACAAGCAAGCATGCTTCATGGCAAGTTCGTACTATAGGAAGTATCTATGAAGACAACCCAATGAGCAAGACACGAATACAAGAGAGAAGTGAAAACGAACAGGCTCAAACGCAGCTAATGATTTGTATATTTTTTCTTCATTCGACAGCGTAATTCATGAATTGAATGTGTTCGATAAGAACATGAGTGAGCAGGAATTTGAGAACCGCAACAAGAAAAAGTGCCTGTCCGGTGACAACGAAAGCACGTATAAATACTCCAGGATGTAGCCAGACGTTGAAGCCATACCAGAATTACGTATGGCCAGTTTTCATTATCGCCAGCTTCATCACGATTCGCTCCTTGGACAGCGGATTGAGGAGGAGCCGGCCGAATCTATAATCGTTTGAGAAAGTGGCGATAGACTCATAGAAGATCAGCGACTTACCACCGGTGCCGCAATCTGAGGCGGTAGATCTGACTGTAAACCGCTCTCTACGAGCGAAAGATCTTCATCTTCAGCAAACGGCCTACGTCTGTAAGGGTGCCCAGACAAAGTAGATCTGGGAGAATAAGGAGTGGCACTGTCATTGTGTTATTCGGATGAACGACGATGGTCTGAAAATTGTAGGCACGCACAGCGGCATTGTACTAAAAATCGAATACTTGAGGAAGAGAGGCTTTGTTAAAACGAGAGTGGAGGCACGAAAAGGAGGAGTAGGAGTTTTAAAGGAGAAGCAAGTTCACCGCGCACTACATATATCCAGAAGTTGACAACCGGCGGCGCGGTATAACGGTAGCAGGAACATGCCGGGAATGGAATGCACACCGTGACGGCACGACCACTAGGACCTCCCAGCCATCATTTTCTTTTTCACTGAGGAATGCACTTGAATGCTGACAATGGATATTCCAATACCATCTCGAAGCGACACCAGGATTTACATGGATGAAGGTGGATCCATGTTCTCCTTTCTGTCAATGAGATGGCTGCTTCCAGAAACAGACGCTTTGGTACCATCTGTACCATTCCTGACTCCCCAGTGCACCTCGACAGCTTTCGCCTCGCCAATCTTCCAATTCTATCTTATCTAAGAATCGAGCACAGAAAATGGGCAGTCCGGAACATTTTGGGACAAGAAACATCATCCTTTCGAAACGAGAGTTCAGTTCTCTTGATTTGTATAGAAACGTTAAAAGAACCTCACGTACCACAACCTCCGTTGATTAGCCATATCGTACGAAGTTCAGCCTGCATACCTGCCCGAGTAGATCATTGACCTTCTTTCTTTTTAGACCACTTCCAAACGCGAACCCAAAGTCGTCAGACCCCGTTGCATTGGCAATGGTACTGGCAGTCAGAACGCCGACAAAATATGCACGTGATCTATGAGTCATCGGTCTGCCATCAGGAACGTCTTGACCCTTCTTCAGTTTGAACCCCCATGATTCACCATAGAATGATATTGCCCAGGTGTGCTTCGTGTGTTCCCAGACATGCAGTCGCGTCAAGAAACAGGAGGATATGTCGCCGACATGGATCAATTGGTTGCCAGAACCTGAGCCTGGTTACAGCCTGGTCGACGGCGAGCAGCAGCAGCAGCATCGGGAAATCCTAAATAAAAATTTGGATACGTCCAGCATCATAGTGTCCACATTTATGTATACATCTTCAAAATATCCTTCTCCACTATTTACAGTTGACGGTGCTGTACTTGAAATCTAGTGCTGAAATGAACGGGGAGGTCCGACGCAGTGCTTGCCTGCACCGACTCGAAACTGTGATTCGAAAATCCTTCTGAATATCGACATTGCGGAAGCGGAAAAACGTATCCTGCCATCGGCGGAGGTCATTTACTTGTGCCACTGTAATCATCTGGAATTCTGAACTGACCTAATGGTGGTTTTTTCGGGATGATAAACAATGTTGTACCGCGCGGCTCAGCCGACAATTCCAAGGACATCATCTTCGCGTGTTTGAAACTGATTGACCTTTTGAGTAACAGGTAGAAGGTCACCAGAGTGCTGCGAAAACGCGTTCTGGAGATGTTCGAAAGCAGTCGGAGGCCGGTCGGAGGTAGTTCTGAATGGTGGTTTTTTCAGGATGATAAACAATATTGTACCGTGCGGCTCAGCCGACAATTCCAAGGACATCAATGTCGGAGGCCGGTCGGAGGTAGTTCTGAATAACAGTCTCCTTTAGTGAGACTTTCAGAATATTCCGAGTCGCATGATCATCCTTAAAACGCAGCTGGGGGCTGCGTCCTCGTCCATGGAGCCTGTAATCCCCACGTAGGTGGCTGTTGACAATAATAGAGAATGAAAGCCGTGAGTGCGAGTCGAAGTGTAAGTGTAAGTGCCACTGCCACCTGGTGAGCGCGGACTTCTGACTATACTTAGCGGGTTTCAAATTTTCGATCGATTGCAATGTCACGGGTATCGTGCTACCTTCAAGAGCAACACCTGCTCATTTCTCTATGCTCGTTCATGGTGTCGTTAATTTTTAATATTTTCCTGCCAGATATTTCAAGAATTTTTCGCTCTCGAATTTCGCCTCAAAGACCAAGTTGTAATTCGGCGTCCCTAACAAGACTTCTGAATGATTGGGACCAAGGACCTGTAACCTGTTTTCCTGGCTGAACGAATTTTTGTCGACATCTTTGCTCGCAGAAAGACCAAATATATGGTATGTGCTTTCTTATACCGGTCGTTTAATTAGTACTAAGTACCATGTCAAGGTGGCACTCTGTTCACTCAGACACCACTAGCAATTTGCCTATGCTGGCCTCCAAGATCAAGCAGAGAAAGCATTGCGAAAAGCAAAATAATAGGATTTTTCACAGATGATGAAATGATTTTTCTTTCGTTATCATCCTTTTCTGTTCGACCTCTATTCCAGGCTCGATCATTCAGTATTGAAGACATTAAATTCATCCTGACCTTTTTTCGTGTTCTCTCCCATGCCAATCAGACAAATCCGTTATGCAAGTGAATTTTTTCAGGACTATCCAGCTCAGCTTGGTTGAAGTGCGGGATTGCCGACGATAGCAGAGGGATGAACCTTACGCGTTATATAGGAAGGTTGGCGTGTCCTTAACCCGGAAATTCAACCTTAGCGCTCTAGCCTCAGCTAGAGTACGGTGTCGAACATTTTCCTTTTGACTTGGACTGAATACTCAAGCAGGAATTCAAGCGCGCGCGTTCCATCAGAGCCGGCATAATTCAATTCTACCGTCGGGAATTCCATTTGACTGGTTTGGAAAGGTATTTTTTTTGTACGTGCTACACATGCGCTACGCTGAGCATGTCATATCGCAGGCGTACCCAGACTAGAACTAGCTCGAGTCGGAGCCTCCGAATATCGGTATGGGCAGTTTGTGATTTGCAACATCTCAAATTGTGGGCCTAACTCTTGAAGACGAGCTTAGCTGCTTGAAAGAGATTGCGGTTCTCGGACTGTCTACGAACGATGTCGCGATTAGTTTTGTATTAAGATGCTGTCTGTGCACCGGCATTCCAGTTTGCTTATCGAGATGAAACTGGGAAATTCGGGGAAGGCCCAAGGATGCCGAGGCCCCGATCGAAACCAGATAATCTTGATGTCTCGTCAGCTTGCAATTGTCGAGAAGGGCGAGGCTCTGGCATCTAGTCCTGAGGCAAAAGGGCTCGTCGTTGCCTTCGCCTTTGTCTCGGTGTTAGCCATGACACAAACATCGCGGTGGGATGTGGAAGCGGAATGACTGTCTTCGTATACCACAGTACAAGCCAAAATGTTGGCCCTGCACGATAAAGAAAGCTACATGTGTGTCGCTGGCTAGCACCGGTACTCTTGTTCTACTTCTTGCTGTTTTCTCGGAAACTTCAACTCCATTACTTGGGAACATACTTACTGTCTTGGGGTTCCTCCCAGCCTCTTGATAGTATCGAGTCCAGAATCTAGTGGTAGAGCCTCTTCTAGCAGCCATATTGTGCTGAATACAAGTCATTCGTAAGCTATCTTAACTCCTGGCCCGCTCTGAGATCTGAGTCCTGACACTATCGCGTCCAAATCGGCGGCCCGCTTTCATGACCCG
>RCHF01001527.1:0-12599 GCA_003987895.1 Neonothopanus nambi | reverse complement strand
GTCCCAATTATCTGCCCAAGAGAATTCAGCATCCATTTTTAAGTTTAAGAACGTAGCACAGAGAAAGGAAAATAATTATGTGTCCAACAATACCAAGAGGTTATATCCTCGAATTTTTGATCTGCAAAAGCTGGAATAGGAATGTTCTTAATTCACCTGTCGGCTGTCTTTAATACGAAAAAGGAACGCAATTGTACTCCCTTTCATGCCCTTCACAACGCTGATCGATATTGTGACTTCCATATACGTCTTCGAGATGCCTGCTTTGAATTTCGTCCAATAGTTCGTCCAGTTTCCAAACGTGCGCTACTTTCGGCTGAACCTTTGCAGGGAGAGTCGGGATGGCAGACCTTAACGTCTGATTATCAGGCCTATAGAAAAACAGCCGGAGCCTTTGAGCGTTAACGTGTCCTTTCATAATTGCACCACTTAGCTCTCTCAGAACATATGAACCCGTTTCTCGCTTCTCGTGAATGATATACAGCCCAGAATACATCCACTCTCCTTTAGCGCCCTTTATTTCGTCCAACCTTGATTCCCGGAGCCATACATACATACCCGGCTCGTATTCAAAGAAATCAAACTCCCCTTTGTATCTCTTCTCGAAATCTTCTATCGCTCTCTTCCTCGTTTCCTTGATCTTCATGTAAGCTTTCTTCGTTTCCGGATTGCGTCTTCTAAGCTGAAGAATACGCATAGCTACCAATTCTTCGTGAGTAAATACCTTGTCCCATGTGAGAGTCTGCCAAGTAGCATCAGTAATATCGAATGCCAAGATCGGATGCACACCGTAAAGTAGGTAATAGGGCGAATAGCCTGTTGCTTGGCTGACCGTGATCCTGATTGTGAAGAGAGCAGCTTGTAGATAGAGTGGCCAGTTTCCCTTTGCGTCACCGGTACATTTGAATATGGCATTGACAAGCGGTTGGTGACCTCTTTCGACCGCAGCATTTCCTTGCGGATGATACGCTGTAGAGATGATCACCACGCAATTATACTGTTCTTTCAAAAGCTCTTCGACTTCACCTTTAAATTCACTTCCTCCATCCATTGAGAGAACTGGAATGCAAGCAAATCGACATATTAGTGATTCAAAGATGAACTTAGCTATCCTCGATGATTTTAGCTTCTTGATTGCTTCTGCCTCGTGCCAAAGGATGTTTGGTTCGACTGCCTGAACTATGTATTTGAATCCTCCGATGCCCACAGACATATGGATACAGTCTAAGTTGAAATGGCGTAGCATCGGCAACTGCCAATGCTTGTTGTAGGGAATTATGGGAAGTGGTTTGATCAGTTTTTGACATTCGATACAGGAACGTACGAAGTATGCCACCGACTCATACATATTCGGCCAGAAAAACCTATCTGACAGATGTCGATAAGTAGCGTCACATCCCCAATGCCCACACTCGTTGTGCACCATAGCCATAAGTTCGCCTCTTCTCGATTGCGATTCAACGACCAGGCGAGGTAAATTCCCGTTCTTCTTCTTTGGCTTTAGCCAGATCCTGTCGTCGTGTAGAAAGAACCTTTGTGCTTGTTTCCTAAACCTTATCTTCTGTCTGTCAGTAGTACATCGCGACGGAGTTCTTCCATCCTTGTAGAAGTCCCGAAGCTCTTCCCAGAACGTTCCATCATCTGCATCCCTTACCTTCCCTTTATGTGTTTCTCCCACGTTCCCCAGAGGAATATTTTGCGTGTCTCCTCCCGATCCTACAAATACGTTCAGAGGAATATTTTGAGTCTCACCTCCAAGTCCAATCTCTATATTCGACAAGTAACTCTTATAAGTCACAACTTCCAGTTCGAATTGTTCGTCCCCCAGCAGAACTATAGCCTTCTCTGGATTCGCCATCAATCTAGGTATGAAGTTGGGTATTGGCCTTACTGATCTCTCGCTGTCGCCTCGTAAGCTGAACATCGCAAAAAGATGGTGTGGTTCCTCTTCAAAGTCCCATTCGTACCCTACTTGCAAGGCCTTTGACGTCTGGAATACGGGCATTTTTCGGTCATGCGTCCACTCTGAAACCAACAATAGTGAATGTCTTGCATGTATGGAATCAAAAATGTACTTAGCTGCAGAATCCACCGTCACTCCTTCCAGAACCTCCGAGGGACCTCTGTACACGTGATTGAGAAAAGATTCTAAGAAGTCTTCGGTTTCTTTGACTGATACAGGCAGTTCATCCTTCGACGTCGGCCTTCTCCTCGATAGGGCGTCTTCCAATTTATGAGAATCTGCGGTAATGTGATGGAGTTCAAAGTCGAACAAACGAATCCATGCTACCCATCGTAATACTGGTGCATTAGGGACATCATCAGGTTCTTTCAACATTTGTATGAGAGACTTAGCGTCATGATCCAGCCTAAAATGGGTACCCCAGACCCTATGTCGTACTTCCTTAAGCACATGGAAGACTCCATAGACCTCAGTCTTTGGCTGTCCATAATTTTGTTCTCGTTCATTGAAGGTACACGAGCCAAACAGAGCTGGTCGCTTGAGTTTGTCTCGGATTTGATATAGCGCCCATCCTGCTCCTTTCCAAGAAGAGTCAACTCCTAACACAATCATACCTTCATCCGATTTCCTATCTTTCTTCTCCACTTTACACGCCGTCTCGTAGTTGACCTTGATTAGCACCAGAGCTGTAGTAATTTTGTCAACAATTAGTTTCATAGCATCTATAGTGTCTCCTGGAAAGAAGAAAGGYTTTTTAGTTTCGTTATCCTTATGCAATAAAACCGTAAGGGGCTTAGCGATCAATGCAAATCCTTTTATCCATCTCCTTCCTACCCCAGCTACTCCCAAAAACTGTCATACTTCAGACACAGAGCCAGGCTCTTCCCAATCCCTAATCTTCTGTACAAGGTTAGGTTCCATCACCCATCCCTCATACGACACAATAGTTCCCACTATCTTGAGTCTTGTTGCGGCAAGTATCGCTTTCGAACCTGAAGCGGTTATACCGGCGTTAATGAGCGCACCTAGCAACAAGTCAAGTCTCTGAATGTATTCGAATACGTACCTTCTGATCTTCGAATTCCCTGGAATACTCTCTTCACCATATTTGGATGACGGCCCTTTAAGACCACAATCATCGACGAAGTTCTTGACGAATTCTCGAACCGCTACTAAAGCGTGTTCCACACATCACTGAAATTCCTGTACCAAATTAGTATATCCTTGCACTAACGTACATTGTTGTCTTGCACCAGCTGGCGAATGGAATGCTTGAAGTGGTCTTGATTTTACTGACACCCAACGTGCATCAAACCCAGAATATAAGTCGAAGAGTCCATACATCGCGTATCCCAAGAAGTCCTCCGCGAACTCGTTCACGTTCGGAGGGAGGGACGAATCCTGAACAGTTACCGCGTTCAATTCTTCAAGATTAACCACTAACCTGACTCCCTTCTTTTTGGCAACAGCAAACAATGCCGAACGATAACTAGATGTCATCGGCTCAAACCTTCCTGCCTTCTCCTGCGTGTAAATTTCTTGTTGAACCAATTCTTCAATCGCCTTGGGAATGTGAATCGGAGGTCATTGCCAGGGGGTATGTTCTATAGTAGGGATCTCATAGTCAGGATAGTAATCACAGGAGAAATAACCTTTTTCAGAGAACTCGAACGCGAAGGCTTCCTCGCGTTTTACAACCACATATGCAAGTAAGTCTGTTTCGTCCTCTGTGAGTATCCCCGGATCAATACGGTCTAACATCTCTTGAAGCTGTGCCTTCGTGACCCTGTTCCCGTATTCCAATCGTTGTCTATTCGGTGGCGTTGTAGGTAATTCAAGCGGAACGGGAGGTGGTATAGTTTTGAACTGCTGAGCTTCAGGGTTCGGCATGTACGTGGGCACAGGGCGGTATTTTTGATGTACAGGCTTGTATTTTCATTTAGGTGCCGATCCTGCAGAACAATAAAATTCGTCAGCAAACGCTCTTTCAGTCCATGGAGTCAAAATAATTTGAGAGGAATTATGAGAGGAATATTTGAAACAAGTGCACAAAAAGTTATCATAAGAATTGTTAGGAAAAACAGAAATGAGAGAATCGAAGTCCTTATACTCCTCGTTACCAAGCAAAGCTTCTATCGATCTTCCTAACGTTACTGGAGATGCATGGAAGATCTCGTTCTGTGTCTCCGTCCTCAAAAATCCTCTTCCTCGTCAGTTATCTCCTCGATTCGCACTGATTGTTGACCAGCGTAACACCTGGATATCTCTGTCTTGTTCCTGCTATCTCTTGGATCAGTTATTGCAATAGAAATTGACCACTTAACGTGATCTTTCTTTGTTGCATCCTCCCAAAGATATACTCTGGTCATCCCCATTATTGAAAAGTCGATTCTTGCTCTGTAGTGTTGAAGGAAGGGTTGTCCAAGGATAATTTGGTTCTTCCCCAGCTTGTATCTAGAAATGAAAAGATGATGAGAAAAGTCATAGTTTCCTACCATCATAGGTGTCTCCACAACTACTCCTTTCAATGGTTCCGGTCCTCCGTGTACTCCCTTCAAAGACCACTTCGACCCTTCGTAGTTAATCGGTAGCCGAACCTCGTCTGCAAGCTCCAGCTCAATCAGGTTCAGTTCGGAACCCGTATCGACCAGACATTCGACTTCGAGACCCTTGAGGTTAATCGTAAGCTTACCAGTCACCATAGCGAAGAGCTTCGCTCCCGGCCACTTCAGCACGGTGCTAGGATATCTCTTGAGGAACTCGGGGACTTCTTCCGGCGCTTCTGAGCACAAACAATCAGCAATACCATATGATGAATTAAACTCAGCTTCAATATTCTTAGCCCCATATTCCTTTCTCGTTCTCGTGGCATTGGCCATAAGTTTCTGTAGAGCAGGGCTCGATCCGATTATATCCTTAATGGGCACTGTTATCTGTACATTCATAATAGACTCGAATACTTTGTTAACGTCAGTCAACTGTTGAACATCCAATGTAAAATGGTACTTCTCTCGCTTTTCTTCTTTCATCCGAACGTCCTTTGACTTGTCGGACGTTGCAACCGAATCCTTCCATCCATCAGACCGATTAATCGGGTTAGTAGGTGGGGCCACATTCACGTTCTTGGGCGCTTGAGTTTGTCTCGACGGTCCTGGTGCCGAAACTTCTTCCCTCGACTTACCTTTATCCTCTCTTCTCGCCATTGGATCAAAGCGAACATTCGTATCCTTTCCTGACCTCAGTGCAGGGGTAGCGTCAAATTGTCCAAGACTAGCAATCGCGAAAACATCACCTGCTAAGATATCTTCTCCTTTGTAAGCTATTCCAGCTGGACTAGCACAGGCCATGTGCGGCGGAACTTCTCTTCCTGCATTCGCAGTCATGTTCCTGGCTGTTCGAGTATCCCGGATAAATGCAGCTAGACCTCCCGCATAACCGTTGGGAGTCCTTGGTAGATCCGTTCCATTGGGAAGGACGTATCTATTTGAATTTTGATCAAATTTAATAAGACTCTCCCTTACCAGGTTCTTCATCTCGTCGCATTGTGAGATGTGGAGCAGATGGTCCAACTCCGGTTCACGTTTTCCACACATGAAACATCTCCTGAAATATGGACCTTCTTTCTTCATGGTCCCAGTTTGTTGACAATTCGTACAATTCCCTGAAGAACACAGACCAGCACCATGACTTTTGAGAGCGGAGAAAATTGACATCACCTCGGCATGACTTAACCTCAATTGCTCCAGTTGCCTGGTGAGCTCGTCCATCGAAGACGAATGGTCATGAGCCGGAGTGGTGGATCGTACTGTTTGGTTAACTCTTGATGTCGAAGGTCTGAGTGCCGAAGTCGTTGCCATGTTTTTCCTAAGACCATTGGAATCGAGACGGACTTCTTCTACTGGATCCCTATCGTCCTCTTTCTTCCAAGGCTCGTAAAGTAGCGAGTTTTTGTCAAATTTAGAATAAAGGTACTTAACTGAGTCTGTGATGGACAGAGGGTTTGCACGAGATCTGTTTGCCACCGGAACCAAATTGAAGAACCATTCTTTCATCTCCTTAGGAATACCGCTGATGAAATAGAAGTTCCTTTCATGTTTGGTGATGATATGATCCTTCACGAGCGGCGTGGCGAATTTCTGAAAAGCTTGATTGTAGCGATCGATAGCTCCCTTTGATTGAAATGAAGACTTAGCTGTTTGTGCCTGGCAAAACCGCCTCAAATCCTCCAATGTCACCGTGGGTGCTTGATCCATAGCCCCATACAGGGCAACTAACATATTCTTGGCGTCTATCCATACCTTTCCCGGTACTTCTATATCGAACTCGGGCATGTCCCGAATGGTGTCCTGCATGTCAACCGAAGAATAATAATAAATGAAATCTACCAGGTTGTTTTCCCTAATCCCAGCGGCATCTCCATGTCGCCTAACAATATCGAGGAATTGTCGAATGCCTATCTTATCGAAGTATGGCGCATTTTGAGACCCCGGAATCAGCATAGTAACGAGGAGCTGTGCAGTCTGTGTGTTGAGTGGAACGATCGGTGTCGGAGCTGCTCCCGCTTGGGGAGGATTCCCTCCAGCTTGAGGTTGGTTTGACATAGCTGCAATCATATGGAGATGATGTAATACCGGACCTAAGAAAGGATACAGTGCGAATAACTTTCTCTTAAATAGAAAGAGATACTTAGCTTTTGAGACCCAACTATGGAATACCTAAAACCCCTGCGGTGGTCACCACTGAAGAAGGAGGACCTACTCAGAACGTAGATAGAGGTGATTAGGTCGAGTGGGAGAAAAGCGTTGTGGCGGAGGTATATCAAAGTCGACGATAAGCAACGTAACCTAGTCCAGCGGCAAAGGAATATATCAAGTAACTGTAAACGAAATATCCCGTGAGAGTATAATAGCTCGAAATTCAAATACTTAGCTCTTTCTCAGAATCAGAAAACTCAATGCTCGAACTCGGACTTGACTCTTGCTCTGAGTGAAGTCGTAAAAGTGGGGGGAAGAAAGGATAATTCGATTCGTTCTGAATGACAGATTTTATAGTACAAACCTCCAGTCTACAGGCGTGATTATATGCGGTACGCGGTCATGTGATAAGAGTCCGTTCGGGTTATTCCCAACACATTGCATCATCTTTACTTCATCTCATCATCAACGGCCTTCCACCAGACTCGAATCCCCATCACGCAGCTCAGGAGGTGTCCCAATTCTCCTATTACCACTTGCTCAAGGCGGATGCAGCGACAGTTCGGTGGAGGCAGCTGTTGATGGATTCGGTGCAGAGTCAGCGTAGGTAGAAGAAGAAGAATTTATCTGCATAATAAAATAAAGAGTCTTTTAGTGGTTCAGTTGAGAAAGTAGCAATAATTCTGGATCAAAGCGACAAAAGAAATGTTATACATATCAATGTTGAGAATTAAGGATAGCGACCAAAGAGCAGAGAAGTGCGTCGTCGACTGGCAGGGCACGGCACCCTTCTACAACGGACAAACTTGAGGGCAGCCAATAGCAGCAAAACATCAGCTGAATGTACATTATAATTCCAATGTAAATTTTGTAATTATAATACCAATGTAAACTTCGTAAACTATGCACACATCTACATAAGTATACAAATCATAACCATTTGAAGACTTTGAAGAATAGCTGAGATATATCAAGAAAGCAATTCACATTATAAATTGTACCAAGAAATACAGAACAAGATACAATACAGATTGTCTTACAAATCAAAGTACTACTCCTGCGTGGGTGTGGTTTGAGGCTGGTCACTTCCACTTTTGTTGTTAGCACCACCATGGTCACCGTCACTTCCACTTTCATTGTTGACACCACCATGATCACCATCCTTGCCTTTTCCACCCTTTCCACCCCTACTTTTTCCTCCTTGACCTCTGCCTCCTTGACCTCCACTGCCTCGCCCTCCACTGCCTCAACCTTGACCCCGGGCACTTTTCACTGGAGGAACATGGCCCATTTCAACAAGATGAGCAGGTGGCACATGAACACATTTCGCCTCTGGGGCTGGAGGCTTGTTAGACTCAGTGGCAAGCACCTCTCCCTTCCTCTTCTTTCCATTTGCCCCATCATCACCTTCTGGCAAAGCCACACCTTGCTCAGTAGTGCTGTGTGCACCAGAAGCAGAGCCAGCCTCAGTGGAAGTCTTTCCTTGGATCACAGCATTGTTTGACATGACAGCATCACTCTGCATGGTGAGAGTGTTTGTGGGGTTTTGGTGAGTGTTGGTCCCATCATGCAGGGCAGGAAGAGAGGGTAACGCTTGGGTAGAAACGGAGAAGTTGCTGGGGAGAGCTGAAGGTACAATGTTGTTGGAATAGGCAGGAAAACTGTTATTTGCTGTTGATGAAAGCCAGTTAAGTGACAGCCTTGATACATTAAAAAAAAAACACTCTCACCAATCATCCTGGGGCCCCTGAACCCACTATTCATTCCCTGAAAGCCTTGAAACACTCCATTCATATTGTTCATATTGTTGAAATTCATAGGGCCAAAGTCCAAGTAGAGACTCGCTGTCATTGGTCCAGCCCATTGTTGAGTATTTGTGCCATAAAGGTTGGGGAATTGACCAGCAAAGTTCCAGTTGCTGTTGGTCGCCATGTTGACATCAACTGACAGCAGGCCTGTGGACTGATTAACAGAGTACATTGGCGGAAATGCGCTATTGATACTTGGCATCATCTCTGGTGAACTGGGATGGTCAGAAGCTTCCTGTGACACACTCGACGAAGTGGAATCTGTGGTTGGTTCAACACCACTTGAGGGAAGACTCTGCAAATCGGAACTCAATGAAATCAGATCAATGCTGGAAGCAGCAGCAATGTTGGAAGCTGTGGCAGATGTCGCAGTGGAGTTGGAAGGTATCATAGACACGTCATCCCCCTCCTTACGTTGAGAAACTGCTACAGAAGGTGAGGACAAGAGCGATGCTGATTCAGATGGAGTTTTAGCTGGTGATGCCTTTGGCAAAGGTGTCTTTGCTGTTGGAGATGTCTTTGGTGTAGGAGTCTTTGCCATTGGACTTTTCAACACCAGACTTTTTGCTGTAGGTGTTTTTGTTGTAGAAGCCTTGGCTGCCAAAGTTTTTACTGTCGAAGCCTTTGCAGTGGATGCAGTGGAAGTCTTCGCCAAAGTGTCAGATGCCGAAGTATCTGGGCATGCTGAGTCAGCTGGCTTTCAGTTCAAACAGCCTGATAGGTCCTCCTCCGACTCTTCAGCTTCTGCATCATCTTGAATATTGTCGATAATTCTTGTGTCACACTGTTCTTTGGCTGGGTCAAGATTAGAGACAGTTAAAACTCAAGAAGAAGAATAAACTTACAAAATACCTTTGCTGCATATCATTGACACATGTCGTGCATGGCTTCACAGCCAGCAACATTGAACACATTGAGCTTCAAGGTAGTTTGCAAGTCTGGAACAATGCTGTGGRTGCTAAAACACCTTTTAGATGATGAAAAGCTTCAGTAAAAAGTAAAACCAAACCTTTCAACAACCAGTTTTCCTCTTTCTTGTGGGTCATAGACACAAATCATCACACCCACCCCGAATAGCATACCTAGCACATCTGCCAGTGATGGAATAACATGGTCATGCCACTTCCAAGCCCTTGTAAGAAAGATGAGCTTAGGCCAAAGATTACATTATTGGATGCAGACACTTACTCATTGAAATCTTTTGCATCTCCTACCCACTTTCCTCTCTTTCTATAATCTGCCATGGCTTCTTTATACTCCTCATCCACCTCCTTTGCCATATTCTCCTTGAAACTCTTATCCTCCTAGTGATATCTTTGCTCTGAGAATCGGTTCATTTCACAAATACACTCAGAGTCAGGCAATGTCTTCTTAGCTTGCTCCCAGAATAGGTCGAAGTCCACCTTGACACGAGACACATAGTATCTCTTGGTATAGAACTGAAGAAGAGGCATTTTACGCAGTTGGACCTTTGTCAACAAAGTCATATTGTGCAGAACAGATGACAGCAAAGCGGAGTCTGTTTTCTTGGCACTCCAGTGGTGTTGTGCCCAGTTGCTGATTTTCTAGGGATGAATGTGAGTGCATACTTTCTTCTGTGGGTATCATGCAACTTATGAGGTATAAAGATTTTCAAAACTTAGCCCTATGAGCCTCCTCCTCTTCTTGTTTGTCTGGGGGGAATGATTCAATGGGCTTAGGCAGATGGTCCTCCCTGTCTTCAGGGAGGTTTTCGGGAAGGATGTCATATCCCCATCAATTGATGAATTCCCTTGTAGCTTCAGCATACATAGTGGCAGGGTCTTGTTGAAACAAGTCCTCTTTTTCCAGGAGGATTTCGAGCTTGTCACCCTTCGGCCACTGTGCACGACTGTGGCATTTCTTTGTATCAGCCATTTGGTGGAAGATGAATTATAGGGTGGCTTGGCGCTATATGGTATATAATAAAGCAGAGGCAGGAGTGTCAAATAATAATGGAGCTTGGCTGTAGACATAGGGATGCAGCAAATAAGCCAGGTGAGCCTTGAAAAAACCTCTGAATTATTAATACTGATGATGGCTACTGCTTCCATGTTCGCCCCCTGAATTTCCTATGTATCGACCAGGGATTCACCAGAGTTATCCATCAATCCAAGCTGTTGTTGCAGCCCATGTTTTAGTCTCATAGATACCCAAAATGATTGTGTTGCTTATCTACATTATATACAGCTGTTTTGATTCTACAATGATCTGTGCAAGAAAGTAAATGAGCAGAAGCATGAATATGTAACTACACACTGCAGAAGTTCCGTCCCTGCCTATCTAACACCAAAATTTTACAATGATCTGCACAAAACTGTAAATGCGTGGAGGTACAGATATGTAGCTAGATGAGTCCCATATCCTCTGGCATCATGGGAATTTGTAGGAGACCATCTGGCATCATGAAGACACCAGGAGGGAATACTGGACACATGGGGGAATCTGGTAGGAATGCGGGTAGGCTAAGGCCAGAGTCTTGAACAGGTGAAGTTGGTGGCGTGCCAGGAAAGAGACTGTGTCTAAACTTCTCAATTCCACTGTAGTTACGAGTTCTCCAATCAAAAAACATGAGGATACACTAGCAATGAATGAGTAAACCAATACAAATTAAAAACGAGTCGAACATACCCTAATAATACGGCACTTGAACTTCCATCGTTTTTTGTAGCTCCAAAAAGCCCAATACTTCAGGCAAAACTCTTGAAGCCATTTCATGACCAAACTGTCCATGAAACACCAAAACTGAACGTCTTGCCAGTCTGTCCAATTGTTGTGATGTGCTACATACTTAGTGCAATGACTCTTAAGAAACTTCAACTGGGATGGGCTGAGGTACATATGACAAAGGTGAGGCCTATGGTAATAGAGGGGATAATGAGTTTCATCAAATATAGGAATGGCAGGAATGGCTTACATATTGTTCAAAGCAAGACAGCGGCATTTCAAAGCAGCAAAAGCACTTTATAAAGTCAATCTGTGTCATGGCACATTACTGTTCAGGAAACCCAAAAAAGTGAATGATTGACAGATGAAACTCAGAAGCTGATGCCCTATTCATAATGCCACAGGGTACTACGTCTTATTCAAGCAGAGCCAAAAAAGAAGTTTACTTGTTGGGCTGTTCTTGTGCCTTTTGGAACTGCAGCTGTCCCTTCTGGTAGACCTTCTCCAGCATCTTCATCTCTGGGTGTGCAAAACACACCATTTCCTGAATGTCATCAAGTGCAGATTCCATCTTATTGAGGATGCACTCAATTTCATTGATACCATCAGTACAGTGGTGGCTGCATTGCTCGAGAGTTTCCTCATCAGGAAAAACACCCTAGCTAGAAAGGCATCTTAGGTTTCCAGGGTCAACAAATATCTCCCAGGTCTCCCAGGTCCCCCAGGTTTCCAAAATTAAAGTCTGATTTTATGCTTGTTCCCTGGTAACCCTGGAGACCTGAGGTAACCTGGAGTAACCTGGGATGACCTGGAGTGACCTGAGATGACCTGAGGTGACCTGGGACAACCTGGAGTAACCTCAGGTTTGCCCAGACTACTAAGCCAAAAAGGTATTCTCACAGACAATCATTTCTCATCTCAGATACTCATTTTCCATGTGATTACAAACTAGTAGTGATTGAATTAGCAGTCTTACACAATGGTGAAGTCTGTACCAAACTAATTAGTAAATGCAACTAGTGGGAATTGAACCAGTGACCTTATGACTTACTTTCAAATCTGTATCCATTGTCCAACAGCTGCACAAATCCAACTGAGCTAAAAGGGCATCAAAATATATTCATAACTCTGTCATAACTACACAATTCTAATCAACTCTATTCAAAACTCCGTCACAACTATACAAATGAATTCAAACCTATACAAATCTATAGAAACCTACTCAATTCCCAGTGATCTGATTAGATTGTTGTATACAATGTATACATTTCCAATACAAACCCTTATATTCTGAGTCTAATGGATGACTTTTTTATGATTACATAAGCAGCACAATCTAATGAACTGTTGATTTCTCTATGTTCTGATTAGATTCTTGTATACATTGTATACATTTTCAATACAAACCCTTATATTCTGAGTCTATAGGACGAGTTTTGTTGCTTACAT
>RCHF01001525.1:0-15968 GCA_003987895.1 Neonothopanus nambi | reverse complement strand
ATTGACAATGAAGATCAGCTCATGGATGTGCCAATTGACCTGATGGAAACAATATCAGCACAGCTGAAGCAGATCCAGAAAAAGAATACCCCTCACACACTGAAGATGATAATGCATTTGACTGCTGTTGGCCAGTACATGAAGCTCCATGAAAGTTATCATGCCAATCCCTGGTGCCGGAGGCCTGCAATGAAGGCAAGTGAGGCAGTAGCAAGAAGAATGGGAAAAGGTGCATACTTTGCATGCCAAATCCAAGAAGATGAGCGCCACCTTCTTACACATCATTACCTCCCACTTTCAAAACATGAAAAATGTACTGGTTACCACAATCTCCTCAATAACGAAAAGGTCTTGCATGGGGTACGAGCATGGCTGGCAGCACAGAAGATTGGCGAAGTTACTCCTTGGAGCATAGCTGCTCATCTCAAGAATATTTTGCTTCCAGCATTGGGGTTTGTAGGGAAGGATGCCTGTGTGACTGAGCACACAGCAATCAATTGGCTCCATAAACTTGGATATCGCTACTGCAAGTCAAAGAAGGGATTGTATGTAGATGGTCATGAATGGCCTGATGTTATCATATGTTGGAAGGAGGTTCTGGATATGCTGCAAGAATACGAGCCTTTGATGAGGCAATATAAGGACGATGCAATGATGACTCCACTCCCATTGACTCTACCACCTGGAAAAAAGGAGCATATTGTTGTTAATCAAGACAAGTGCATTGTTCATGTAAATGAGCATTGATGAAGGGTTTGGGTCTTGGAAGGACAACAGCCATTGAAGCAAAAGGGGAATGGAAGGGCAATTCATATCTCAGATTTCATATGCGAGCCTGTGGGCCGACTTCGATTGGTTGGTGACAAATTAGTGGAACATGACGAACTCCCAAAGGACTCACCCCGCTGTCTCTCCTCTACTGAGGCTCATAAAATCATTTATCCAGGAAAGAACCAGGATAAATGGTGGGACATCAAGCAGCTCATGGTTCAATTACACCTGGCAGTCCAGATCTTCAAATTCCAGTTTCCAGATGCAGTGGGCATTTGGACATTTGACTGCTCATCTGCACATGAAGCACTTGCACCTGATGCCTTGAATGTTAACTGAATGAATGTCAACCCAGGCAGGAAGCAAGCTCACCTTCATGATACCGTCATACCCCTTTCAAATCCTCCACCTCACTCTGACAGCCCTGACACTCAAGGAATGCCCCAATCCATGGTATACCCAGCTGATTATCCTGATGCTGAGCTGGCAGGAAAGCCAAAGGGAATGAAGGCAGTCTTAAAGAAGTGAACATCTGTGTGGGAGATTTTCTGCGAGAAGCATGGTGGTGAATCAAAAGTTGTGGGGAAGTGCCAAAACTGCCATCAGTCAGCACTGAAAAAGGATGTGTTGCGATGTATTGCTGAGGCAGAGGCTTCTGGTCAAGAGGAGACTCTTTCCAAAGCTGATATGGCTTACATGGGTATGAATGAAGAGGAGCTCACACAATCATCCAAGTCTGAGTCTGAATCAAACTGGTGCTGTATGTATCAGGTATTGTCACTTCAGGAGGATTTTGTCAACAAGAAGTCAATGATACAGAAGTATCTTGAAGAGAATGGTCAAGTTTGTATCTTTTTACTGAAGTTTCACTGCGAATTGGCACCTATTGAGATGCTTTGGGGACATGGGAAGTACCGTAAGTTGAAAAGGCTTAACTTGAGTACCATTGAAATTCTCATCGAGTCTCATTCACCTATGGCAGGATTTCAACTTGTATCAGATGGAAAATTCAACACGGCCAAGAAGCTTGTACTGAAATCAATGGATATTGCAGACAAGATCACCATCAGACACTTTTACAGGAAGGTCTGGCAGTATATGGATGCTTATCGGTACTGTGACACATTCCTCCTTCTGATTATGCTTCTGATTCTCCATTAGCAAAGGATTAAATGCACAGCAAGCAGCTTTTGCAGTAAAGAAGTATAAGTCTCACCAGAGGGTTGGCAACACAGGGGAGATATTGGCAGAGATTCAAGCACAGGAGGCATGGATGGGTCGCAGCAAGGCATCATGTTCATTCTGAAGATGTATCATTGTATTTTGAAGACTTTCTAGCTATTTCCAAGAAGTTGTAGTGTTGTATCAATTTGGAAAATTCAACATAGTTCTTGAAGGTCATGATTACCATGATCTGCTGTGATCAAGTCAATGAAAACCTCATTCCAAGTGTATTCTGATGGTTTCCAATAGAGGAGGGAAAGAATTATGACGTCAGATAACAAAAAGGTGTTTTGTTGTTCCGAGTTGTCGAAAAACACTTTTGCACACTGTATAAATAGGTTTAGACCTGGACTTTTAGGGTGGGAATTTGCCTTTTTTCTGGATTTGGCAGTTCAAATCACACTTTTTGTTGAATTTGACAAATACAAGAGTTTCTGGCCTGGTGGCACTGTGGCAGTCACACAGATACAGTAGATCCATAAAATGCTACTCAGCTACCCCTCTAGTACTGTGCTTTTTCAGGGGTTTGGCATGAAACCTCAGGGCCCATGTGCCATTTTCAGGGCTGTCTGGCATGGAACATACCTGCCAAATTAGGCCAAAATCCAGGGCATGAGATGAGACCTTCACCCCAAAATTGGCCAAAATTCAGGGCTGCCGGATGAGAGCTCTGTGTGAATTATCAGGGGCCCTCCTTGCAGCAACACTATCTCAACATCAACTTCAACTTCAGCTCTTCTTCGTTGCATTAGGTACATTCAAAGTTGACACTATACAGAATATGCTGTCTGTATAAGTGTCGTATAAGACTTGTTGTATAGCTTAAGTAATGTCACTTCAGAATCACGCAAGAACCGCAGCGTGATAGAGCGTGACAAAAGCTCCACAGCCACGTCATCACTGAACTTACGCTGGCATGCCTCATACTTCCTCCTTTCGAGAGCATGCTCTCTGCATGTATCTCTTACTTATGATGATGAGAAATGAATTTCTATCCCCTGCTGACTTTGATTCCTATGTTGAACAGCTCTCTTTTGACACCACTATCCTCATGACTCTATTCCAATCTCGGTATCTTCAGCCTCGATTTTGAGTACCAAAGCATGGAAACTTGAGTAGTTTGGCCTGGGCTTATGCTGAGGATGTCCACAACCATCACCACTTCACCGATATGCTTCGTCTTAGTCCCCGTGCCTTCCACTTTTTACTCTCTCTCATTGAGGATCATCCAATTTTTGGTAACAACTCCAACAACGCTCAAACTCCTGTGGAGCAGCAGCTTGCTGTAACTCTTTATCACCTTGGACATTATGGGAATGCAGCCTCAATTCCTGCTGTTGCCCGCACTGCTGGATGTTCTGAAGGATCAGTACAGTTGTTTACAGAGCGCTGCTTCACAGCAATTGAGTCTTTACATGATATCTTTGTTCGCCGGTTAACGTCAGAGGAGAAGGAAGCTGAAAAGCAGTGGATTGACAGACACCTGGGCTTTAAAGGGAGCTGGAGAGATGGCTGGATTATGTATGACGGTACAATTGTGGTTCTTCATCGAAAGCCTGGGTTGAATGGTGATGCATATTACACACAAAAGGCAAACTACAGTCTTAACCTTCAGGTGTGTTCCTAGTCTATTAATCTGTCAGTACTTGATAGCTAAAGACTGCAACGATAGATCGGGAATGTGTCTTCAACGTTACAAATTGTAGACTATGCACATGGCCTAACTGGTTCTGCTCATGATGCAAATGCATTTCAGTACACTGCTGCCTCACTCCACACAGACTGGTTCTTTGAAGGGGAGGAGTTCGCATGGGGTGATTCAGCCTATGCAGTTTCTGAACGAATGATTTCTGTTCACAAGAAACCTGCTAGTCTGATCCCAGAAAATGCGAAGTTTGACAAGGTTCTCTCAATGCTTTGAGTGCGCTCCAAACATGCCATTGGTGCCTTCAAAGGTCCTTGGCAGTGTTTATGAGGCCTTCGCGTTGACATTAACTCAAAGCAGCAACATTACGATGCTACTCATTGGCTGACTATATGCGTTATTCTCCACAATCTTGTTATCGATGTCGATGGTGCAACATTTTTACAAAGTTTCATAGAAGCATACCAGGCTGGTGAAGATAGGGAAGAGGATATGAGAGAGATTCATGTTGGTGTTGCCGATGAGGCAGCAGGAGAAGAAAAGCGAAGGAAACTTGTTGCTGAGCTAATGGCCTATAGACAATTACGAGGATATTAATTTTACTCTATTTTACTCTATATCTATAGCTCATCCTCCTCTGATGGTAGTTCATCACGATCAGCTGCATCCCATGGTGGTGAGTAACTCCTTGAAGGTGATGACTGTAGTGGGCCAGGCAGTGGCGAAGATGACACATCAGCAATACCACCAGAAATGCAATGGCACTTGGAAGGTCCTGAAGCAACAGTGTCACCTTTATCCAAATCCTCCAGCTTTCGTTGCATAGTCCGAGGACTCCACAGCTTCAACTTGAACTCCTGTAGCAACCGATCCCACTTCTCTAACTTTAGCCTCTCTTCCTCCAGCTTCCAACGACTTTCCTTCTCCTTTATCGCACTTTCCAAGCCCATTCTCTGTAACTCAACCAAGGAGTCGAGAGCGGTCTGCTTCTGGGGAGTGACCTGAATATTTAATGACACTTTCCGAATAGCCTTGAGTGAGAGAGCGGAGGCCTTAGGTCCCGTTTTGGTAGTGGATGTGGTAGGAGCTGCAGGAGTGGTCGGGACACTACTAGCTGCAGAGGTAGTTACGTTCGCAATGTCCATACCATCGAAAGGCCTAGTGGTTGAAGGGACTGCCTGAGAAGCCTGAGAAACAGCATAAGTTGGCTGCTCGGGTTGCACTTGTGGATTTGGATGTAGGTCAGGGATGTCGAACATAGGAGGGGAATTTCTGGTCTGATTGGACTGAGGAGGAGCAGGGGGAGCACCTGGGGGAAGGTTGGAGATAGCCTGCAATTCTGGATCTATAGTTGAGTCTGCTGAGGCATCACGAGGCTGAAGCCAGAGAGTGTTTCACCCATTTGGTCCCACACCAGTGGTTGCAACAATTGGTGTAACATTTGGATGGCTAGAGAAGAACCTGTGGAGTGCAGGAAAGATAGGGAACTCTGCTGTAATCTCATCTGAAGTT
Source organism: Neonothopanus nambi (assembly GCA_003987895.1). NCBI lineage: Eukaryota > Fungi > Basidiomycota > Agaricomycetes > Agaricales > Omphalotaceae > Neonothopanus > Neonothopanus nambi. Next base: position 10,816 of record RCHF01001525.1, on the reverse strand, counting down.
TCTGTGATCAGTCAACTTAGAATGATAGCTCAAACAAAGAAAAGCTTACCCCATATATTGACTGCAGAGGCTGGAGTCATAGGGTCCAGTCCATCCACACCCACATAAAACTCCAGTTCGGTATGAGTTGACCCTTCATTCTGATGCACACCATTTCCAGTCTGTCGAAGTCTGGCCACAAAAGAATTATACTTCGATGTCAGGCTATTTTAAGTCTATTAGTCTTTCAGGTGCCGAAAATCAACTCGTGTACTGCTTACCTCTGAATCTTACTTTTGACTTTGACTCCGGTGTCAACTTCGTCAACTGCTGCCATTTCAGGTAGGATAGCTTTGCCAATGCATTGATAGACTTGTGTAGCAGAGGTTCCGGATGTATTCTATATGATGTTTCGCTAAGAATGGTTTCAATTGAGATGATTTAATAACATACCTCTTTACGTTGTCTTGCTCCAGCACCCTGAGCATCCTTTTTTTTCTGGCTCCCACCAAGAAGTACCTTGGCATTCTCAGGCTTCTCCATCTCTGCAATCAGGGCCCATGTCAAGGCTAAGTCGTCTGCTTGCCATTGTATCAGCTTCACTCGTTCAGAGTCTTTTTTCCCTTTTGCCATGAGGTTGCTTAAGGGAGACCGTCACAACACATCCACTGCCGGTCACCATAAGTCACGAACAGTAACAAGTGAGTCACAATTGGTAAGCTCTATACAACTGGTCTTATACAACGCTTATACAGACGGCATATTCTGTATAGCATCAACTTTGAATGTACCTATTCTTCTGACTCTCATCATCACAATACGAATCACTCTTTGGTCGAGATGGACGTAGGGGTGCCAACAGCTCGGCTGGCTTACCGGCTAGAGCCGGAGCCGAGCCGTTTTGGACGGAGCCGCTTAATTTAAACGGCTCATCGAGCCATTAGAGTAAATGGCTCGATGGAGGGCCATAATATATCTTCTCTACTTTTCATCCCTGTGAGCTTATTTTACATTCAAGTAATATATCCGTACTTTAGAACTTATTTACACTATAAAATGATAATTATTTGTTGACAATGAACTAAGGAATGCGCCTGCTCAGATACCCTCGAGCCGTTTCATTTAATCGGCTCCAGAGCCGGGAGCCGAGCCGATAACACGCGAGCGAGCCACGAGCGAGCCGAGCCGAGCTGTTGGCATCCCTAGATGGACGGCCTTGGCTAGGGTAATAGTAGAAAAGAACAGGTGTGTTCTTCATTACGCTTTTTCTCATTAGACGACTCTTCATTTCTGCCTATTTCTCCTGCCAATGCACCATCACTGACTTTTTTCTTTATTTTCCTCGAGCTCCGTATATGAAAGTTAATCCCTCTTCAAATCTAGGACCTTGGCCAATATTTTCGTGCCCGAGACTCACTTCATGAGTGGCTCTTTAGAAGGGTCGAGGTTCTCGTCAAGCTGAGGCATGATATTTGAACGAGCGTTAGCAAGATCCTAGTGCAAGGTACATAGAACTTCAAAACTGCAGGAGAACTCTCGGGGAACAAGGGACATCCGACACGGCAAGATTAATATTGTAAATACGAGGTAAGGCTCATTTAAGCTTGGCTGCAGTCTCAATGAGCCGTTTCATCAGGTAACCCTCCATGCACTCAGACGAAGACCATACGGTTGATTCGCTTCTTTCAGGTGCACATCCCCAAGTATATACACACCCATACCGCGAAGGACTTCAGGCCCTGTCAGGTTGTCGATACATAGGGCTGGACACCATGAGCAAGACAATCGGCTCACATACTGCGGTACTGGAGGGATCCTGTAGTCATTCACAGGCAAAAGCATGCCCCCATCGTTAAAGACATTAATTTGAGCCTTCGCAAATTGATAATCCTGTCCAGTACGGTAAGGAAATGTTTCTGCTTCTGTGCATTCGCTTCCGTTCATCCTCACCATATGCATAGAAATTCTTAACATACCCGCTCAGCGAGAATTGCAGCAAGTCACATAGCTTGCTTGAGGTCGAGCAAACGCTGGCATTACTGGGCGGTCTCGAGCACTCGTTGTAGTGGCGTTTTCCAAGAAGACGTTAACGACGTTTGTAACGTTGTGCGCCTCGATGAAGATTACCATACCAGATTTAGTGAATCCCTTGCATTTTCAAAGGTACGTCTTGTTTTGCTTTTATACTCCATCCGAGGGAGGCTGAGCAGCTTTGAACATAGGCAGATACCATACCTTTGTAACGAAAATGAATGATATTTTCCCGCACGTGGATATCATGAAATAAAATAGATACTGAAAGAGATTCTTGTAAATGTACATAGGCGTCTACCTTTACCTTACCGCGAGCATCATGTATGGCATAGATGCAATAACGACGGTCGCACACTGTGTAGAACCCAGGCCCTAAGACAGGCCTGTCGTCTATGGATTATGCTCCTGGATTTGAATCCCCCCAGGTCGGTAGTGCGTTCGACTTCAAGATTCACATGTATCAGCTTCTGGTTGCAAATTACAAAAATAAGAAATGGAACTCACATTCTACAACATATGACAGTTCTTATGTCGACTTCCTCAGACCCGAGTCCTACAAAACAGGTACGAGACACTCATTATCTCTCCAACTCCAGTGTATTAGGAGTATGACCCCACGGCACGCTATACTTGTGCTGATGGCCATTGTTGCGGAAGTGGCACTTGGACATGTTGGGACAAGGGCGTGCAGTCGGGTGTAGTTCGGACGCGGCACATAGAAAGTACGACTGAAGGGTAGCCTATAGCTTGCAGAGAGGAATAAAGAAACCTTTATTGGGCAGTGGCAGTGCCTCGTCATCAACGAACAGCTCCCTGTGTGACTCATAGTGCGCGTAGCTCGATGTGAGTGGGATGAAAAACATTTGGATTTGCTAAGTGAACGGACGAGCAAAACGAGGGAGATAACGTCATGTAGAAGGTGTTGGTGACGCCGCTACTGAAAACCTTCATTGGCTCAAAGAGCGACAATACGGTAGATAGGAGAGAAGATAGCGATGGCATTGAGAGGTCTGTCGAAGGAGTAGTTTGTGTCGGAGAACCTCTGGGGGAATCGAGGTATCGTGTAGCGGCGAAATAGAGTTGGTCGAAGAGAAGGGAGGAGCGACAGCAATACTTTTCAGAAACTCCACAGGCGTCGGCATCGAAAGTCGGTTTCACGCCTTCCTCGTCTTCGTCAGGGGGGTATAGAATGAGAGAGGGGAAGAGGCAAAGCCACCATGAAGTGGAGTATTTGGGAGTTCCGGCCCGGAGATGAATTGAAAACTCGTACATCCTCCTAAAAACAAGAAATAAAAACCAACGAACACTTTGTTAGCTTCAAAGTCAACCTATTACCTGTAGTTCACGATCCCTATTCATTGAAAGTTGAAATTTTTGTAAGCAATCTTGAGTGGACTTTGGACTTTTTCCTTCCTTTAAAGGAACGCAGCGTCACTGTGAGGTACGAGAAGCAGGAACGCGGCATGCCATTCAACAAAACTTACTTCGGGGTCTGGCCCGGGACGCGTCTGACGAGGAAGAATACGACACTGTATGCGTCACCGTGAGGTCAAGCAGGGGACGTGTAGTGAAAAAATGAAGACAAAATCTTCTTTTTGCACCCCCCCACTCTCGGTACCACCCTCATTCCACGACAAAGTACCAGTGTATATCACCTTTCTTAGCTCCACCGCCAGACTAAAACTCCCGCGATATCCTTTCGTATGTTCCACGGCTCCATAGCGCTCCATGCCCATCCTCACTCTCTTCTCATTTGTTGATCTCCTCCATGCACATGGCGAGATGGTCTTGGATGCTGAGCTGGCCTTTGCACTCTTCACGACGAGTAAGAATCTTTTTAAATTAAGCATAGGGTATACCGAGCCAGGAAGAATGAGCGGGTGCGCCTCGATGAAAGTTACCATACTAAATTTAGTGAATCCCTTGCATTTTCGAAGGTATGTCGTGTTTTGCTTTTATACTCCATCCGAGGGATGCTGAGCAGCTCTAAACACGAGCAGATACCAAAAGATGATGATATATATATATTGAGAGGGATTCCCGTATACATATAGCTGCCTGCCTTTCCCTTATCACGTATAATATATCATGTATCGGATTATAGTAGGGGTGGTGGCAGTAGTCGAGCTGAGTAGCCCTAATAGTAGATGGATCAATAATGATGGTCACATACTACTACGAACCCAGGCTCTGAGACAGGCCTGTCGTCTATGGACACTCATAGGCTTGAATCCTCCGCCTTGGTAGCACGCATGCCGCTTGACTTCAAGATTGACATGTATCAGCTTCTGGTTGCAAGTTACAAAAATAAGAAATGGAACTCACATTCTACAACATACGAAAGTCCTTATGTTGACTTCCTCAGACCCAAATCCTACAAAATGGGTACGAGATACTCATTATTTCCTAGCTCGAGCGTATCAAAAGCATAACTCCACAGCGCGCTGTGCCTGTGATGATGACCATCGTTGCAGAAGTGGCACTCGGAAGTGTTAGGACAAGGGCATACAGTCGGGTATAGTTCATACGTGGCACATAGAAAGTACAACCGAAGAGTAGCCTAGAGATGAATAAATAAAAATTCATTGGGCAGTGACGTTGCCTCGTCATCAACGAACAGCTCCCTGTGTGACTCGCGGCGTGCGCATAGCTCGATGTGGGATGGAAGACGTTTGGATTTGCTCAGTGAAGGGACGAGCGAAACAAGGGATATAACGCCATGTAGAAGGGGTGGGTGGGGCTGCTATCGAAAAACCTGCATTGGCTCAAAGAGCGACAATACGGCAGATAGGAGGGAAAATAGTGGCAGCTGTGCAGCTCGACTTTGATAACGGTGGCAGTGGGAGGTTCGTCGAAGGAGTGATTTGTGTCGGAGAACCTCTGGGGGGATTAAAGTATCGTGTAGTGGCGACATCTCTCAATCTTGGAATACAGAGTCGGTCGAAGAGAGGGGAGGAGTGGTCCTGGAGCAACAACGGTATTGCTCAGAAATTTCCCGGGCTTCGGCGTTGTAAGGTGGACGCTCCTGTCGAGAAAACAATACTCATGAGGATAAGGAAGGAATGTAAGAAGTATTGCGACGAACCTCAGGACACAAACCAAGAACGTTCATAGATGCCAGTGTCGAATACCGTCTTCGCCTTCTCACCGCACAGATCCATATGTGGTGGCCACTCCCAACAGTAATTCACAAGTGGAGCGTCGGCCTCGAGGATCCACAATAATTGACGTGGACTGGCGCTACCTGGGCTTGACTGAAGCCGGAACGACGAGGCTGCTACTCTTGATAGCATGTTAGCTGAGAGAGCATAAGGTCGACTTTGAGGGATATCAGGAATATATATTTCGGAAAGGATTTTCGTGAACTGATAACATTAGGTACTGCATCAACGAGAAACCAGGTTCAAGGGAACACGGAAGTAGTGGTATACAGCTGAAGGAATAGTGTGAGGATATAAAATGAAAGGGGAAAGACGACGTTGCAGACCTTTAAAAACAAGCTGGTGAACGATTTCTATGCCACGTCGCATGTGTTCCTATCATAAGCGCCCACTGTCCTTCTGAATCTCTGCCTCCACACCATATTCTCGGATATTCGTATAGGGTGTTTTGCATTGGATATCCTCCCTTTTTCATCGTTCTCATTCCAACTGTCGTTGACAATCGTGAAGTGTGCATTGAGCTTAGCCTTCGCCCAGTGATGCTGTCCGTCGCTCTTGACACCTTATTCCTAAGCACGGGTGAGACGAAGAATGCACCAACGAATAGACTTCCTGACAAAGATAGTGAGGCTGACGATAGCAGGAAAGATCATTTGGGTCGGATTCGAGGCATTGGCGGACAAGAGGCTGGTGAGGAAATAGGTACCATTCCGAATCTTGCGATTTGATACTATGTGAAGAAGAATCGGTAAATTGAAAGAATAAACAAGGGGGCGATGCTTACCCAAGCCTACAACTTTTGTTCAGCATCTTGAACGCCCATAGCCAGCTCGTCATTGTACAAAATGGTGCTCGAGTGAGGTCTGATAAGATACGAGAGAGAGGCTTGGTTGCACCGACAATAGTGAGACTATGCCAACATCGGCAATGTCAATGCATGGGGAATAGAAGTTCGAAATATGCGAGGAAAAGCCAATGCGGGTGTGGCGGTTGAAGCTGAAGAGTAAAAGAGATGTCGATGAGGAGTTTGAGAGGCGGGGCATCTCAAAAGACTGACAAGAAACGTAGATACTCGATCTTGTGGAGGTGAAATTGGACATTGTAACGGAGTGTCAGCGGGCTTTGAGAACTGTTGGAAGGGTCATGGAAAGTAGAAGTTGGAGAATCAATATTGAATGAGAAAACGCAATGAGATTAAGAACGAAAGCTTACCTAGAACCGGCCCAATCCCAAGCTTGCATATATTTTCGACAAAAAGCTCAAACATCTTGCTGTCTATCGGGGACAAGTATGGATTGGTAGGAATAGTCAAGGAATAGTCAATAGGAGACGAGCAATATATCAGACGTTCTTGCAATTGCTGCGAAGAGACAGTGGCAGAAGCCATCTACCATGGTCCATACAAAACTAATATAGAGGTGTGGGCGGTGATTGAACGTCGAGAGTTGTATCTTGCATGCTGCGTCAAGCAGAGCAAACGTCCCTCTTCATTTCACCTGCAAATTTTGTGGCCTTTCTAAACAACGGCACTGATGATGCACATTGTAGAGGCTTGCAAGGGTCTCACCGTCTCAGCGGCAAGCACTGGCATCACATGTGCTTGATCTGACCTCATGCTTCCAGCTCCAATTAATTTGTCGGCATAGAGGCCATTTCCTTGATTATTGAATATTTCTTGTCTTGATAGTCAGCTGTAGTCTAGTGTCAGTACCTGCAGCTCAAAGTTAGCAGGCTTTGCTACAGGCATCTGCCAGCCTCATATTGACCCATAATAGAATAACTTGGGTAGTGGGCCAATGCTGGCGCGTGGCAGATACAAGTGCAGGGATACAAACATCTGTCAATTACAATATAAGTTCTAGGCTTCACCCTCCAACTTTGTGAGGCAGAGGAGGAAAGTCATCTTTTTGCATATAATCAGTACATATTCCTAGTGGCTTAACTATAGGTTTTTCTCTATCTGAAAGAATAGTCTCATGGCTAATTATTCAAAATATAAATAAATCAGTATCACATTTATCACAATGATGTTTCTTGAGTATGTTTTCTAGCTGTTTTCAAGTTCTATATCTTGAAGGTAAATGCATGTGTGCAGAAACAATAGATGATATTCTTGATATAGGAACATATTGCAGAAGAACACTAAGGGGCATATTGCACTTAATGTCAGTGCTTTCCTGGAATGAATTAGGATTCAGTTGAAAGCAGTCCACATAATGGAAAAGCATATCATCATGAATAGCAGCATTATCTGTAACATAAGGATGTAGATCAGAACCACTTGCAGTCATTTTATTTGCACCCCCAACAAAGAAATGATCATGAGAGCTGTGGTAAGAATGAGCACCTGGTACAATACTAGGCAATGATAAAGAAGTTGATAATCTCAAGAAATATATATAGTGCCTAAACCAAAGAAGGCATCTCAATAAATTATTCAAGAAATTGCAGGAAATGTATAACACAAATTTGTGAAGAAATATAAATTTATATAGGATGAAATTAAAGCCCTTATATAGGTACAATTGACACACAGATCCAATTATAAAAGCACATATGGAGGAGTTACAGAAGATAGCAGAAATTTTGTCATAACATGCAAGTAATTTTCCTTTAACAGTTGTTTTTCTAGAACAATATCCAGATAGGTACAACTGCAGTAGAGCAATTCTCATAGAGGGGCTCAATTCTGTGCCTAACATGACCAAAGAGGTAGAGTAGATTAAAGGAAAAATGTTTCTGAACATAAGCATTATAGGAAGAGTATATCTGAAAAGATCTGTTTCAATGAAAAATGAGGATGATGTCAGAGGCAGAGGCACCATTGTCCAGGGTTTTTCACTTGTGAATTGACAAGCATTTGACATAGAATAAGTTCTATCAAGTACTACAATATAAGAAGTATGGGTACCACAATGTAGGACATTAAGATCTATTGGAAACTGTGAGGCTTCTATGTCTGGAGAGAGTACATCATTAGATTGAACACAACACTCCAAGAAGGGTACAGCATAGTGACTGAACATGAGTATGAATGAGAGCAATAGAAGAAAGAGATGCATGACTGTTGGACATATACTCACCTTCTACATCATGCCAGTGGTCTCGGCTATTCCTGTGGTTGTATATAGCCTCATGTACTGTACCATGTACCTCATCCTTGTACCACCACCATCTATATACATGGTTTCTCCTGTGTCTCGCCCATACCAGACTCCTGACAGGTTATGGGCCATCTTTAGGGTCTAAATTGGGCTATCTTTCACAGTTTTTTCACTTGTTCTTTCTTCTGCTGCACAGGCAGTTTTTCCTCTTCATCAAGTCTCTCTCAGGCTGTTCTTTAGCTACCTTGCTTTTTAGCATCTCACCTTTACACCAGTCATTTCTCAAGTCTGTATTCATTATCAGGTGTTGATGCATTGCCCCTGCTCCCTCTCATTTGACTTTGCAGTTGCTGGATTCCATATCTTTGTTGATTTTGCATTCTGGACCTTGCCTTTGGCTCCTCTCTATCTTTGTCTCTGCAGATTCCAGCTTCTGGTTCTTGCCTTTAGCAAATCTCTCCTTTTGGTTGTGCTCTGCTCCTGCAGGAATACTTTCACATTCCAGTTGCACTTGTTTGCCATTCCTGTTTCACAGCTGCAGTCATTGTTGCAGTTTTCATTATCTTGTGTTTCAACTGTGGTTGTGTTTCACCTCCTGTATGTCTACCTCATCCCCTGTGGTTCTTCCCTCTCAATCATATTCCTGATGGTCTGCATCTACTCCTCAGTTGACCCATCTTCTTCTTGACAGTGTTGTTCCTTTCCACATTGTTCATGACTGTGGTGGTTTCCAAACCTACACATCAGAATGGAAGATCATCCATTGCTACAATGGTGCTACTTTTGAGGCTGTTGGTTATGGCTCAGTTCTTCTCCATGTCAGTGTATTGAGAGAACAGCATTCTCTACAGTTGTTGCTCTGTTATCATGTCCCTTCTGCTTCACACCACCTTCTTTCCATATCCTATCTCATGAACAGAGATGTGCAGGTTATGCTTGCCAACCATTCCCCATGCATCATTCTTCCTCACAAATCATGCCAAGCTTTACTGTCCTTGCCAAAATATTACCCACTCAGCTGAGAGAAGACCCACTTCTATCTCAAGTGTACCTTTGCTCCATCTCTCTCAGTGTCTCCTCCAGGTGCTAACTCTCCCCTTGCATTCTAAGCCCCTCCTGATGCTGTTGGCTGGTTTTGGATGGTTTCATGGGGGTGCTTCTTGTTCATGGGGGTAATACTTTTGGTTGTTCTTGGATGGTTTTGTGGGGGTGCTTTCTAGTCATGGGTGTTTATTTTCTTTGTTTCCTCTGTGATGGGGGTGACTTGTGTTTCTTACATGATGGGGGTGCCTTCCACATTTCTTGTTCTTTTTTAGTTACTGTGTATGTCTGGTGTTTGCCATCTGGTCACTGTCATTCCTTTGTCGGTGATGGGGGTGTGTTGGGCATATACTCACCTTCTATGTCATGCCAGTGGTCTCAGCTATTCTCATGGTTGTATATAGCCTCATGTACTGTACTATGTACCTTGTCCTTGTACCACCACCATCTATATACATGGTTTCTCCTGTGTCTTGCCCGTACCAGACTCCTGACAATAACGGGGTGGAACAATGTCACGGCACCGGAATCGAGAGCATTCTATATAAAGGAAGGCTCCACATAATATTAGCAATGTAAGTCCCGATCTGAGACAAAGACACTGCGCCGGGCCTCACAGGGAGTCATAGTAATCAGTATTACAAAGTAGTTACCTAGTAAGGGATGGCAGTGCTGTTTTTACCCCCTATAAACTCATTCTGGTACCCTGCACTCGTAATGCACAGTACACCCACACCTTTGTGAGACCTCTGATCATGTGGCCTGTCAATTGATCATCGACAATCAGTCTTCTATGCACAGCCTGCCATTGGCAATATAAAAACAGAACAGGGACCACGATGGACAGATTCTACTCTTTCCCATTCTCCCACCATGGACTCCGAGAGAGACCTTGATAACGACAGGTATGTGTGCCTCTATATTCAAGTGGCCAAAGACAATAAAACTGATAGGTTGCATCACATCAATAGAAACCAATTGCATCAGGCACTTCCAACTGTAAATTCTATGGCTAGGCCTCAACACAGGTAGAGCTAGATGATCTGTCTAACAAAATAGCAAAATCACAATAATAACTTACAGAGTTGAGGTACTCACTCACAACTCCAATCTCACACTCAATAACAGCCAGATTATTGCTGTTGGAGGAGATCACAACACAACAGTAAATGGTAAGTGACCTGCCACTGTATATGAGTACTATATATGAGAATTGAATGTGTTCATGTCTTACTCTAGCTGCTGACCCAAAGTCCAAAATCCTACAGTGGCTTAATGCACCTAGTTCACAAGTGAACTTCAGAATTGCAAGAGATAAGAAGGAGCCAGGTACTGGTGACTGGCTTCTTGCTGATGACAAATTTCTTCAATGGAAAGAGAATGGGAAACTATTATGGCTGCAGGGAAAGGGTAAGCAATTTATTCAACTAGATCAAATTATATCTGACTGCAGTACAGCTGGTGCTGGAAAGACTTTCTTGTGGTAAGAACATTTTT